>VYZU01013203.1:12085-88611 GCA_013401355.1 Ceyx cyanopectus
TAAAATAAATAAAATAAAATAAAATAAAATAAAATAAAATAAAATAAAATAAAATAAAATAAAATAAAATAAAATAAAATAAAATAAAATAAAATATGTGTCTTGTAAGGTACAGTGATTGGCTACACAGACCCCTGGTCCCAGGCAGGAGCACTTTTCATCCTACTTGTTAATCCAACACTGTGATGCACTTTAAGCCATAAGCTTTTAATCAGAGGCAGATTTCATTATAATTTCCTGGACCATTTATATATCAGCCATAGTGCTACCAGCTGGAAACATCAAATAATTCCATTTTTGTACCCTTTCTGGTTTTATTTAGGGTTTTTTTTTCTTCTTCTCCTGTGGTGGNATGGCCAGAAGGAGCCACCAAGCTCTGCACGGGGAGCTCTTCCTTAGCAGAGCTTTCGAAAAAAGCAAAGCAAAAAACACAAATATTCTTTTTATTTTTTTTTTCCCACCTACACAATGTTCAGAATTCCCATTGGAGGGGAAAAGGTGAGAAAAAAAAAAGGAATGTTACTTAAATTTCCTTCTTGACATGCCTGTTCTAAAAACATATTTTCCTGAGCTCAAGAAGCTCAGCTGTGCACAGAAAGGGGACATTAGATCAATAAAAAAACATGTTTCAGGGTGTTCCAGGTGCCAGCTGTCACCTCAGCTCAGAACCAGAAATGTAGGAAAAGCTACTGGAGGCCCCAGACCTGGTTTGTGCACAGGTTTTCCTAAAGACATGAAGAGAGGCTCTGAACCAGCAGCTCTATATCAAGACCTGCACAAATTGCTGTTCCAGGTTTATTGCTCACATGATTTTGGAGTCTTTATAGTAAAAATATAAAATAAAATAAAATAAAATAAAATAAAATAAAATAAAATAAAATAAAATAAAAAAAATAAAATAAAATAAAATAAAATAAAATAAAATAAAATAAAATAAAATAAAATATGTGTCTTGTAAGGTACAGTGATTGGCTACACAGACCCCTGGTCCCAGGCAGGAGCACTTTTCATCCTACTTGTTAATCCAACACTGTGATGCACTTTAAGCCATAAGCTTTTAATCAGAGGCAGATTTCATTATAATTTCCTGGACCATTTATATATCAGCCATAGTGCTACCAGCTGGAAACATCAAATAATTCCATTTTTGTACCCTTTCTGGTTTTATTTAGGGTTTTTTTTTCTTCTTCTCCTGTGGTGGCTGGATCAACATGGTTTGTTGAGCAGGAGCAATGTGACAGCTGAATTGTCCCAAGCCATTTTTCTCTTGGATTTGTTCCATCCTTGGAAGGTCTCTATATTACAGCAGAGGGCAGAGAAGCCTCTTGAAACACGTTAATTCCTACTCATCCCTTCCCCAGAAAAATAATATTTGGGAATTAAATTAACTCTCTTCTTTCAATTGTGGGCTCTTCATAGGTGAAGTGTGAGGAAAATGGACATCACAGGTATGGATCTTGCTGTCCCCCCATGACAGTGGTCACAGAGACATGAAGATGGTCAAATCTGGCTGCAGGAGAGATTTAGCAGCTAGGTGCCACTGGGAATATTTGCCTGTTTTCTTGTGCAGCCCCATCTGTATCCACTGCTCTCTCTTGCTTTATAATTAGCCCTAGTGCTGCTGCAAGGGCCAGTTTGTCATTCCATCTTTATATCATTTCCAGCACAACGGAGCACTGACACAAGTCAAGCTTCCATGTAGAACCACTCTTTGCAGATGGAGAAAAGGGCCCCAGATCCCCAAACGAAGGCAACCATTAGAAATAAAAAGACAACAGAGGAAAAACAGGACTAGGGAAAAGTAATTAGCAAAAATGAGAGGCTGTGAAATTCAGGTGGTTGGTTAGAAAAACTAAAGGCATTAGGGCAAGTCCCACGCTTAAAGAACTGTAGGGCATATTAGAAACATGAGGCATCTCAGCAATTATATTTAGCTCACTGGTCATTGAGGAGAAGAAAGTAATAACATATTCTCCATCCCTCAACTTGTTCTCACTTTCCTATTTCTTTTTTTAATAATACAAAATAGTTATTCATATTTCATGGATTTGATTGGCAATAATTAAGATATTAAGAAACTACTAGGAATGCATTTGTTTAAAAATAGGTCATTATAATGCACTTAAAATGCTGTCTGAGGAGTAATCTGCAGAAGCCAGTAGTAAGCCCTGCACTGCTTAACACAAGCTTTTACTCAAAGTAAATATATTACCAGTCACGACAGGGATAGGAAGGATTTTAAACAGACAATTGCAAAGTTACCCGTAGAGATTTAAGGAATGCAGACCATGTTAGGGAATAGGGTTAAGGGGTCTCAGAAAGCCAGCAGCTCACCAGAAATTCCCACCACGGTGCTATAGCAAAGAGATCAGCAGAGACCCTGGAGGAAACAAGAAGGGAGTTGTAATTAGGAAAAGGAGAAATGTTTTTCTGCTTCTATGCTAGACACTGGTGTGGGAGATGTGTAGAGCAGCTGGTTGTCTGCTGGTGATTTTAAAAAGGAATTTGAGATAAAGGTCTGAAGAGAACCCCCTCCCCCCAAAAAAAGTGCAAGAAAAATTACTTGAGAGCTAGAGAAAGTGCTTTGCCCTGAGACTTTCCACAATCCAATCTGCTTAGTTTATATAAAAAAAAAATAAAAATAAAGAAGATAGAGAGGTGACTGATTTGATTAAGGTGTGTAAGTACTTTCACAGGGAGAAAATTGTGGTTAGCAAAGCAATCTTTAATCTTGTGGAGAAAGGTATATTTATGACTGGAAGTGGAATCCTGACATATTCAAATGGAAATAATTTCTACCAGAGTGATGGACCGTTTGAACAAAGTGCCACGGAAAGCACTGCATCTCTCTGCTGCTGAAGGCTTTCAAATCAAGACTGAATTTCTTCCTCCGAGAGGCAGGCACATTCGACTTAAAGCTCTCAATATGCTGCTAACCAGCTAAATTCAATAACAAATAAGAGGTCAAATGAAATGCTCAGTGATGCCTTCTGGCCTCAAAGTTGCTACATCACCAGCACGGTGTTTGAAGGCTTCGATAGGCAAGGGTAGATTCCTACACCTGGGGAGTGTTGTGTCCAGTGCTGGGCTCCCCAGTTCAGGAGGTATAGGGAAAGACTGGAGATAGTCCAGAGGAGCTGTGAGGATGATGAAGGGGCTGGAACATCTCTCATAAAGAAAGCCTGAGAGCCCTGGAGAAGAGCAGCCTGAGAAGGGATCTTATGAATGTTTACAAATAGCTGAAGGGTGGGGGTCAAGTAGAAGGGACCAGGCTCTGGTCAGTGGTGCTCTGGGATAGGACAAGAGGTGATGGGCACAAACTGGAACACTGGAAGTTCCAGCTCAAGATGAGGAGAAACTTCTTCACTGTGAGAGTGACAGAGCCTGTCCCAGGCTGCCCAGAGAGGCTGTGGAGTCTCCTCTGGAGAGATCCCAACCCCACCTGGGTCTGTTCCTGTGTGGGCTGCCCTGGGTGATCCTGATCTGGCAGGGGGGTTGGACTTAATGATCTCCAGGGGGTCCTCACAACCCTCACCTTTCTATGATTCTCTTTCACAGGCTTTTGAGGCTATCAGGATCAGGTACAGAGGCTCCTCAGTCATCACCTCTCCTAACCACCCCCTCTGACCTCTTGGTGACACTTCAAATAGCTTGGGCAGAGCAGTGGGCATCTCAAAAGCCACTTGTGGACTCAGCAAACTGAGAGACGACGAATCTCAAATCACCCTTATGCTCAGGGCTTTATTTTAATACCATTATTTTTCCCATTCCATTTACTTTTTCAGTTGTTCAGAAAGGAACTGCCATAAAAAAACAACCTCACCTGGAGAATAACAAACGCTGGAGCTCCTCAACCAACGTGGCCTTCATCAATCCTATGATTTAAGGTGGAGCCTGTGAGTATTTTTACTAGATGAAATGGCTTTGCTGGAAGTGCACTGAAAATGGCACATTTCCCAGGCCATATATTCTTAGCTGGTGAGAGCACAGCATCTACCAGAGCCTAGTGGTAGCTTCAAGGGCCTGCCACCGTGCAAACCAGAATGGATATATGAAGGTCATAAAGGGGGAATGCAGAAGAGGAAAACTCTTCCTGCTCACATCACAGGATATCTCTAAGCAAGTGGCAATTAAAAGAAAATATGTCGTGTGCCTCCCTGCATTCCAGGGAGAGGTCTGCAGAACATCCTGCCTTGGACAACACCCGGGCAAGCTCTTCCCCTCGCTCTTGGCAGCCCGCCTGGTACCAGGCTCCAGCAGCATCTCTGAGCATGGATCTTCTCCTGTCCCTTTGGAAAATGTTAAGGAGGCCTCGGGGGAGCATCACCCCAACTGAACGCCGAGGAGGCTTAATTACAACACCAACGGTTAGCCTGAGCTGCCAGCTGGGACTCGGTGCATGTTGCATCCAGAGTATGAGAAGTCATCTCACTGAAGCAGAAAATAGGAATGTGTTTTGCCATCACGTGGCCTTCCGTAAAGATAGAAGTGCTACCAGGGGTTTGGAGGCTATTTGTGTGCATCCTCTTGTTTCCTCATTATTATTTCTGCTCCCCTCCCCCGCTCCTTCTCGAGTCCTTTCAGCAATAAATAAATAAATAAACACATAAGCATTCCCACCCCTGTGATAGTAGCTGGAACATCTATTTAGCCGACAGCTCTTCACTGGTATTCACAAGGCTCAGGCTGGCAGTGGTGACTGTGATCTGAATTAAAAGGATGTAAAAGGGAATTTAAAATCAATGGGCCAGATCATTAGCTGGTGCAAGTCAGTGAAGGCCAATCGAAGCCAACAGAAGTAAAAATTATTCAGATTAAGCAGGAGGATCTGACTGGGTGCATAGGAAACCCTGCCCAAGTCGCTCATACCTCCAAGCTCTTGCCATTTGCTACTGTCTGCAGGAGGAGAGGTTAATTACCATCATCTGCAAACACTGGAGTGAAATTAAGTAAAGGAGGATTTAGGAGGCATGTCAGGAAGCATTTCCTTGCTGTGAACTCTTTCTAGAGTCTTATACTCTCACAGGGAAGGTGAAGGGTGTCTGATCACTCCTATCAGTGAAACTTGGGGTGCTCAAAGTGCTGAGGAAGGCACTGTGAGGAGCAGCTGTCTCAGGAAGAAGATCTGAGATCTAGCTGAGTGCCTCCAGTTGTTTGATCCCTTGTTTCTGAGTGATCACATTTCCCAGTGGAAGTGTTAAGCAGGGCACAGGCTATCTGAATTATTATCCAAGCAAACACTCTCATTCTCCAAATCTGGGAAGTTTTCCAGCTTAATTAACATTAACATTTGTTTTCACTAAGCCGTCTGTCAGTGTGCCCACCAGAAGCACTAAATATGAGCTCCGAGTACACACACGGGTAGCTCACAATTCAGGTGGAGCATGCAGTTTTATTTCCAAGCTTTGTTCCTTACAAGGTTCGTTATTCCTCAGGTCTGTAAATCATCCCCTCTTGGAACTGCACAACCTTTTTCCCTCGACACACGGTCTCATTGAAAGCTAATGATGAAACATCATGTCACACTCCCAGCTCATCTGTAGCCAGGCACGACTGCCTGTTGGTGGTACTGATCTTGGTTGTAAGGGGAAAGCCAAATGAAAAAAGTGGCATTTAGAGTGGCATCGTGTCCCTGTGCCCCTCCACAGCTTTCTTCACCATCAGTCCTGTGAATGCACAGGTGTTAATTCTTCATTTCTTGGGCTCTCTTTCCCTTCAGTCAGCTTGTGACTTTGAAGATGGTTGGTTCTCAGAGACAGTAGTGGGAGAGTGGTCTGATCCACAGAGGAAGGTGGATGAGATCGTAGAATGGTAGAGGTTGGGAGGGACCTCTGGAGATCATGGAGTCCAACCCCCTGCCAGAGCAGGGGCACCCAGGACATAAGAATAAATAGCTCAGCTACAGAAATTATCTGCATCTGTCTTGGGTTAACTTAAAGAAGACTCACCTGAGACAGGGTGATAGAGTTTGGTCAGAGATATACAGCTTGGGTGCTCTGAATTTGCTGCTGCATTTCTGTGTAGAGGAGATGGGTCCCCTCGAGATCTTGTTCCTGATGCTGAATTGGAAGAGGAGCTACCACTCCATCCCCTGCTTGGCAACAGAAGAAAAGGTTGGCATGGCAACCCCCTTCCAACACATAAAAGGTTGTTATAAAGGGGACTGAGATCAACTGTTGTCATGTCCACTGAGAGGAGGACAAGAAGAAAGGCAGATTAATTTGAATTTTAAAAAATAAAATAGAAATGGAATCGTAGGAAACCTTCTAAGCACCCAATAGTGAAACATTGCTCTTGGGTCATGGGGGAGGCCACAACATCCCTGTCAGAGCAAGGTTTGGTGTGTCACGGTTGGTCTAGATGCTTTCAATCCTCTTCAACCCTCTACAGTGCAGAGCCTTCAATGTGGAAATTTCTTGAAGCTATTTCAGCTGCAGCCTTCAAGGACTCCTTGGATGCTTGAGCTCTTCTGGGGTCTTTAAAAGGAAGGAAGCTGTTCATTTTCCAGTTTCCCTTCTTCTGCCATGCTTCTTCTCTGATGCCATCAAATCTTGAATGTCTTCAGGGATGGGGCCTCCCTGGGCAACCTTTTCTATTGTCCACCACCCTCATAGTAAAGATCTTTTTCCTAGACAATCCCCTGCCTGGTCTTATTACCCCGTTTCTAACTTTATTTTTCAATTTCCTTATGAACAATTAAACTTTCAGGACTTGTCTCTCTTGCACTCTCATGTCTCTGTGATTTCAGAAAATCCTTGGTGCTAAAAGCATTCCAGATGCCTGCAAAGGAACGTGGTGAAACACCACAGGGACACTCTGTTAACCCAGCAGATATTGAACCCAGAGCAGAGATTCCTTCTACCCTGTTCTGCAAGCCAATCTCTGCATGAAACTGAACCATCCTGTTTATTTGGACTACATCCCCTTGGGATTTTCCAGACAATACTTTTTGGGTCCATTATAGATGTTCTTAGCCAATTTAATGTATTTTATTAGTCCATTTCATGTATTTCCTCAACTCATTATTATACCTGGTCTTAGTCCATTTAGACTTCTAGACCTTTAACATTAAACATTAATTTGGTAGCAATAATTTTCAGTGGGATCAAGGGAGGATGAAGATATTGCTTGTTATGAGTAAGGAGGATAGATCTAGCTTTTCATTCTAATTTATTCTTTATCTTTGCCTAGTTAAAAAAAAAAAGAAAAGAAAAAGAAAATAAAAGTAAAATGAATCCCACAAAACAGAATCTCACACTTGCCACAAAATAAATAATAAACCCAGGCAAACCTCCGATCCCAGCACAGAATCTCAGCCTGCTATAAACACTGCTGGATTTAAATATCAAGTCTATTCAATGCAACAACAACAACAAAATATAATCCATGTTATTTCATATGACAATGCTCAGAGTACAAAAATAGAAAGGCCCGCTCCATTAAGCTTGCATCTCAAACTGCACTGAAATTATAATCAACAGCTTCTTCAGGGCAAAGGAAGAGAAAATAGAGGAAGGCAGAAGGAAAAAGAAAATAAATAAAAATGCTTTTTCCAAGGGTTTGTTTTGGTTTTTTTTTCCACAGCAGTGAGAAGAATCCTGTTTCAGCCTTTTTCTGGCTCAATGGAGAAGTGTTCCTGTGTGGTCACTGGAGCCAGGATTTGCTGAATTCTGGGGTCTCAGTCCAGGTCCCTCCACTGTTTACTGTCCATTCAGGTCTCTCCCCTCTTGTTCTGAGATGCTAGTAAGATGACATTGATCCCTTTTGATTGCTTTCCAGTAAGATTTTTCAGCAGACATTGGGATATCATGGGAAATATTTCCATCTTTCGTTTATTTAATTAATTAATTGTCTGGAACTGCTTGAGGTCACCTGTCTAAAAGTCAAAATTGCACAGAAAATCAAACCTGTGAATAAGCATAAAATTTAAAATATAATTTTTTTTTTTTTTCCTGGCATGACCTCATGCTTGGAATGTAGGAACAGGGACTAACTTCTCTAAGTAAGAAAAAACAAGAAAAGTTCCAAAAAATCAGTCTCTTCCTTGTTATTCCCCATGGAGCCTATCTATAACACCCAAACTCCTTCAGATTCCCCAGGTTCCCTGCAACTACTGATTCCTGAATGTCTGTTACTACCTTTTTTCTCCCCCCATCATTGCATTGTGTAAATGAAATATCAAGAAATATCAGCGCTCCCACCAAAAGGAGAAATGCCATTTTTCCAGCCTCTGTATTTCACACAGATTATTCATTCTTCCTTGTGAGTGACTTCTTTTTTTAAACTTCTCACATTATATTTTTACTGATAGCATTAAATGCTGAATGTGGGCAATATCTTTGATATACAGACGATTTACAACTCTCATGAGGGAACCTTGACAGGATTCTTCTTCGTTTCTTTATCCTCTTGTTCGTAAATTACAAGTGCTCCAAGAAGGGGGTTCAGCAAAGAGAAATCAGGGCTGTGTTTACGGGGTGAAAACATGGTCTAGCTGTAACACACAACCAATTGAGCTGCATTTGATGCATCTATCTGCTGAATACACCGAGGTACTTTGCTTATGTCCTGAGGGTTGTATACAGCCTCGTAGGGCAGTTCATTCTTTTCTTTCTTTGCAGTGCCCTCCTGAGTGCTTTCCTTTTTCAGGACAGCCTGGGAAAGAGCAAGAAGGGGGAAAGCTGACAGGATGAATTCATGCAAGAGCATCCCCACCAGCACAGACCAAAGGTTGGTCTAGCCCAGCTTCAACTACAGAGTCACGTAGCCTGGTGATGCCCACCAATTGCTAACCAAAGAGACCCCAGAAGGGTCATAACAGGCTGGCATACTTTGCCAGCCTCCAGTGATATGCTTTTCAAATTGCTGGTCATTTTTGCCACCATTCTGGGATGGTTGCAATCCATTGCAAGCCCACATCTGTCTCGTTCTGCCCACTCTTCCCCCATGATGCCACCACGGGGAAGGTGCCAGGTTGGTTTTCTGCATAACAGGTGTAGGAATGTGAGCAGAGCCTGCAACTTTCCTTTGCCAGTGAGAGTCAAGGGGCTCTCTTGACTTGCCTGCAGGGAGATCGGGTTGGGTCCCTGGCTGACTGTCATGGCACACATGCAAGGAAGGAGATGCTGATTCTCCATTGTTGCTGACAGTGCCCACATCAGTTGGACACAATTTTTCGACTGACTCTGGTCCTTCTCTGCTTTGAGTAAAACACTGGGTTGCAGTTTTAGTTCACAGACTAGAGGATCTCAAGGATGTTTCTAGAGGATCATTTCAGAAGCCAGTATTATATGTGTCAACAGTAAATTCTTTAGTAGTTGTATTCATCTTACTCTTCATGCATCCGTAGTCATTTTCTGCTGGTTGCAAGCAGCAGTTCTTTGCATAAGTTTATACTACCCCCCAGGGTCTGTTCCAAACAGAACTTTTGTTTAAAATAAAGCTGTTCATCTGATTCCCTTTTTTTAATTATTATTTTTCAAGACATAGGTCAACGCACACCTGTTCTAAAACATCTGTGAGTGAAGTCACAGGAACCTCCTTGATTCTATCTGAAGCCATGGTTCCTACCTGGCCACTGGTTCCTGGATCAGTAACGAAGCTGTTACGAGTTAGGATAAAAAAACCCACCAATACTGACAGCTTTGGCACAGGCTTTCCTGCAAAACAATTGCCTGATTGCTCTGTCTCTAAACCTCCTTCCACGTGGCTACTCCTATGGATGGATAATCTCCCTCCAGCTGGGCCCCGAGATGTCCTTTGCAGATCACATCTTCATGAAGACAGAGTCTGCACAGATTTGCTGGTTAATGAAGATGCACTGGTTTTACCCAGCTAAGAATGACCATGTTTAAGCTGAATCCTAGAGCTGGAGTAAAGAAGATAAATTCCCCTTTTGTTCCCAACCCCTCGTCCAACCTGCAGGGTCCGTTGCAATCCCTTTTGCCTTCTTCTGCAGGCTGACCCAGAGTCTGTCATCTTATTTCCAGTCTAAGCCTGGAGAAGGACCTTTGTCCCTGAGAACTTCACTCATTTTCATCAGATATTTCATCCTAATAAGATATTTCATCCTAATAAGATATACTGCAAACTTGGTCTTGTTAAAAGAAAAAATCAGGGCTTCCTGTCATGACTGTGATGATGTTCTGGCTCTCTTATTGTCTCTTCCTGGAGCATATCTGAGTTTATTTGGATTTTTCTTTCCTTGAGCCACTTGTCCTTACCTTGAGCCACGTGGAAGCATTTTGCAGCTTGAGGAATTAATGATCTGGAAATCCTTCTGGACTGGCCACATCTTGATGAGTTGCCCACAGTTCTGCAGGTGGACACAGCATGGCATAGATAGTCCCTCCTGTGCCGTGAATTTTTTACAGCACCATAATCAAATTATTCCACAGTTATCTTATTCCAGTAGGGTCCTTTGTCTTCATGAGCTACTGTCAGGTATTTATGTACCTTGCCTCCACCATGCCATTTTTACTCCATTTATGCACGAGTGCCTCTACCACTCATAATTCACAGCATATGAGCAGCACACTTCAGAAGAGATATGAGGGAAGACCCTGCCCCAGACATCAAAACATTGGCAGCAGTTGGCTGAGATTTTCAGATCTGCTCAAAGAGGGACAAGCATGGAAGACCCATAAGCAATGTCAGAGACACTGTCACTGAGCTGGTGAAGGAGCTTCCAACATTGTCAATGGTGATTTGTGGTGAGGCTGCCTGAAATCCAGGACCTGAACAGAAGATAACAGTGGTCTGGATAGGGTCAAGTCAAAGTAGTCACCATCACAGCATTACTAACCACATACATTCCATTGTTGTTCCCATCATGGTCATCCTCAAGTTTGTTTCCCCAGCTGCATATCAAATCCATAAGTGATCCCACTAGACCAGAGACCCTGGCCTTATTTCTCTGGGATCACAGTGGGCCAAGCTGCTTCATCACCTGTCATCCACAGATGGGTTTTCCCGTGCTTGAGATCCTTAAATCCACTGTGTCAGTGTAGACAGGCTTAACATGGACCCTGCATTTGTAATTTATCCACCTGATGCTTTCATGATGAAGACTCCTTTCAATGTTTTTCACTTACAGGTAACATATCCTTCAGCACAGATCTCCCCTTGAGCTGCAGACTGCAGCTGATGTTCAGTTTCTCCAGAATGAATCTAACTCCAAAAGAACAACTACAAGGCCTGTTAATCAAGAACAAGGTTACCTCTTATTATTTGATCCATCTCACAGCCCCATCAGATGTATCTGTTGCCCCTTCTCTTGCAGAACTCTTGCTCTGGCATGAACTGGAGCCGTAACTCATTGTGAAGCAAAAGACCTTAATTTCATTAGTGCTGAATCCCTGGTAGAAGCAAACCCAGTAGACAAAAGAGAAGCTGGAGATCAGCCTTCGTGGCGACTCATGGGACTCATGACAACACATCAGCTCACAATAAAATGTCACACTATGAAAAATCCTCATTGTCTGGCCATAAATCCTTTTCCCAGCTGGGCCATCTCCCTGTCTTCTGCCCTGCTAAAGGCCACATTGCTGTTCAGACTCATTTGTAGAGGTCCCTGAACAATGTGGATTTCAGGAAGAGAGCCAATACCCTCCCAGGCTGGGGCTTGGGAGGTCATTCTTTCACTCTGACAAGATCTGGATTGACATTTCTTTGGAGTTAGGGCTGAGAAGCAGAGTATTAGCCAGCTGGAGAGGCAGAGCAGATGCCTGACTACAAGATACAACACTGAGAAGGAGGAAAGTGTGGTCTGTAGTCATTGCCTCAGTGATGTACATCTCTCCTTCCGATCTTCCTTGACAAAGTAGAGTCGATTCATTGTCAGCAGCAGGGAGCCACATCATTGCAGGCAAGGGAGATGGGCATCACTTACTGATCCCTTGCTGTTTGGATAGATGATGCAGCCACCAATAAATTGCAGCAGGAGAGAAGCTCCCTCTTCCCTGCTCCAGCTGTGGTCTCTTCAAGGACTGCTTTCAAAGGTGGGATCCCTTCTGAAACAGGGAAAGCTCTTCCTATTTTGGGGATTCCACAGGGGCTTTAAGAATGGCCAGTACTTAGTACTCAAGTCACTTTCACCAGGCACATGCATCTCCCATTGAAATCACCACAAGATTTTTGATTGATGCTGCAGAAACCAGTATCAGGCCACAAAAGACAAGTTTTTCCTCTGGATGATTTAAGCCTAACAAGCTGTTTTGTTCTATCGCATAGGGATGCAACATCCCTCAGTTACCCAGCTGGGGCCCTGGAGAAGATTTCAGTTCCATTTTATGGAGAAGCAGTCCTAAAATAGTCCAGGGATTGGCTGGGGAGTGGGGAATTCCCATCTCAACCCAGATGTTACCCATAATCAGCCCTTGCTCTGGCTGGCTGGTTGCATTCAGCTGCCCAGGAGCAGCATGCTTGGATGAAAATTGCTTTGTCTATCTGAATGTTTGGAAGCCAAAAATTTTAGACATGCAGCACTGAGCAGGATGATGGGACAACCTTTCCCTGTTGCAAGCTCATCTCCTTGTCTCTAGTAAGGGCAAACATGGTCTAGCCAACTATCTTAAGACAGAGCTCCTAGAAATACCCACATAAGTGTTCAGAGCAAATAGAACTTCTTCTTCTATATATATGAAATAAAACTGATCTCTGTTTAACATCATCCCACAGTGGAAAAAATACCACGGTCTACATTGACTGGATCATTCCTGAAACTGGCCATGGACCTTTCAGTTAAATGATTTTCTCAGGAGGGCTTCTTCACACCATTTAAGTTTTGTGTAGGAAAACTTTTGATTGATATGACACAGGCATGAAATGTCTCATTCTGATGCTGACTTTCATAATTTTTTTGATAGGAAGTAAGGACTTTGTTGTGATTTTGGTCTCAAGTAACATTTTTCTTTCCTGTGGACATAATATTATCAAAGTGGGACCTTCAGACTTCAAGCTGCATTCTGAGCTGACTTTGCCAAGGAATTTTCTCGCTCGGAATGCAAATGGCATCTCTTCCCTGCCTAAGCTGCATGATGCATTGTGAGAATCAATGGCCAAGCTGGATATGGGAGGTGTAGTTCAGCCAAGGAACAAGGCCAGCAGCACACAGACATGGGCAAAATGACATGACAAGAAATGTATCAAACTGAGACAACGCTGATTAATGGATGACGTGACTTCCAGCAGAATGCTGGGGGATCTGATAACGAGCTCAAGATAAGGCATGTTGATTTGGGAGTTTATTTAAGTGCCCTTTGGGCTAAAATTCCTGAAGCCAAACAACCTGGCATGACTGGATCTCTTGGAATTATTAGGCTGCAGAAAATATTGGTGTGCCAATGTTTTTGGCCCGGTTTGCAAGAAAATGCCAGTGTTGGTATCTTCATGGGGAGGGGAGAAATTGATGCATTCTTTTCTGCTCAAAATAGCCTTGTCAGTTGAAAACAGGTGTGGAATCCTTTGCCACTTAAGGAAAGATGGATTTTGCAACTTCTGGAGGTGGAGGGTTGGAGTACCTGTTGGCAATGGTTGCCCTTTCACTGCTCACTGTTTTTTTATACCTCTGTCTCAGAAAATCCACCACCTCATTCCAGCTCACAGACAGCAGATCTTATTATCCTTTTGTGATACAAACTGAAGAGCTCTCTCATTTCAAATTACTGTTCCAAGCAGGTACTTACAGACAATGATAAATTACCCCTTGACCTTTTCTCCATAGCACCAGGCACCACATGCCTCCCATCCTTAGACATGTGTATCCTCCCTACTCCTGCCATCCTCATCCCCAAACCTTCAGTGGCTCCTGTGGCTCTTCCCTGAACTGTGTCCAATAAACAACATCCTTCTGGAGCAGAGATGAAGTGAATCAAATACAGAGGTACACAGCCAGATGCAAAGCCCCCTTGGCACAAGGACCCAAGGCTATTTTAAAGAGAATATGTCACTGGGTTGGGAAAAGCTGATTCAACTTCATGGCAGGACAGGTGGTGGAGAAGATCTCCTTTGGTCCTAATTTCTGAGATGTTATGAGACTCCTTTAATCTAGTAAAGAAATTCTTTACTGTGAGGGTGGCAAGACACTGGCACAGGTTGCCCAGAGAAGTTGTGGGTTCTCCATCCCTGGAAGTGTTCAAGGCCAGGTTGGAGCTTTGAGCAACCTGCTGTAGTGGGAGGTGTCCCTGCCCATGGCAGGGAGTTTGGAACAAGATGATCTTTAAGGTCCCTTCCAACCCAAACCATTCTATGATTCTACACTTTCAACTCTTAAACAGTATATACATGGAAGGGAGCTCTGTAAAGAAATAGAAGTCTTCTCCCCATGACTATGGAGACTACAGAAACTTTGCCAGGTTTCTACCCTATCCAATACAGCCTGGAGTTTATAAGGTAGCTCTGGTAGCACGTCCTCTCTCTTTTCTCTTGTCCAGGAAAACATGGAAATTAGCCCAAGACCATCCACCCAGCTGTTCTTCTGACGTGCCTGCTACTCTGCCTACTGCTACCAGGAACAGACAAGCAACCTCCACTTGGCACTTCATCAGTCATCTCCAAACAACACTGGGTAACACGTAGGAAGCTTAAACCAGTTGTTGCAAAGAGACCAACTTGCCACTGGGTTAGATGAGGCCGTTTTGCTTTTCTGTTCCATCTGACAGCTGGACGGGGGCCAGGACAGCATGGTTTCATGGTGTGTCTCTAAATGAAGCTTGGGCTGTGACACACTCCGTCAGTGTTAATTCTATCCACAAGACATTCAGAGTGAGGAGAAAAGTGTCTTTCAGCCGGCGAGTGTATCCCTCCGAGTGCACGGGACCCTTGGTGGGAATGAAAGGAAGTGCTGGCATCTATGAAAGAGAAAGAAGCCACATTGTATTTGGTGGCTGGGCGAAGAAGAAAAGGCTGCTTGTCAAATTCAATGAGTGGTTTCATATGTAGGGAACTGTTTATGGCCCTTTCTAATTGCTGTAATATTCCTGCCGCAGTCACAACTCTTTTTCTAGCTGCTTCACTTGCTCTGACAAATCAGCTGCCAGAAGAAGAGAAAACAGTAAAGTAAATAATTTAAGCAATGAAAGGAAGGGTGACCAATCCTGCTGGTTTCTCAATGTTTGCTCTCTGCTTTCAGGATGGGATCCAAATGGCATGCAAGGACTAGCCATGCCCTATCAAGTACTGGTCTTTTGACCTCTAGCTGTGGCCAATCTGCTGCACACACCTTGAGGGAAAGGCTGNGAGGTGTCCCTGCCCATGGCAGGGAGTTTGGAACAAGATGATCTTTAAGGTCCCTTCCAACCCAAACCATTCTATGATTCTACACTTTCAACTCTTAAACAGTATATACATGGAAGGGAGCTCTGTAAAGAAATAGAAGTCTTCTCCCCATGACTATGGAGACTACAGAAACTTTGCCAGGTTTCTACCCTATCCAATACAGCCTGGAGTTTATAAGGTAGCTCTGGTAGCACGTCCTCTCTCTTTTCTCTTGTCCAGGAAAACATGGAAATTAGCCCAAGACCATCCACCCAGCTGTTCTTCTGACGTGCCTGCTACTCTGCCTACTGCTACCAGGAACAGACAAGCAACCTCCACTTGGCACTTCATCAGTCATCTCCAAACAACACTGGGTAACACGTAGGAAGCTTAAACCAGTTGTTGCAAAGAGACCAACTTGCCACTGGGTTAGATGAGGCCGTTTTGCTTTTCTGTTCCATCTGACAGCTGGACGGGGGCCAGGACAGCATGGTTTCATGGTGTGTCTCTAAATGAAGCTTGGGCTGTGACACACTCCGTCAGTGTTAATTCTATCCACAAGACATTCAGAGTGAGGAGAAAAGTGTCTTTCAGCCGGCGAGTGTATCCCTCCGAGTGCACGGGACCCTTGGTGGGAATGAAAGGAAGTGCTGGCATCTATGAAAGAGAAAGAAGCCACATTGTATTTGGTGGCTGGGCGAAGAAGAAAAGGCTGCTTGTCAAATTCAATGAGTGGTTTCATATGTAGGGAACTGTTTATGGCCCTTTCTAATTGCTGTAATATTCCTGCCGCAGTCACAACTCTTTTTCTAGCTGCTTCACTTGCTCTGACAAATCAGCTGCCAGAAGAAGAGAAAACAGTAAAGTAAATAATTTAAGCAATGAAAGGAAGGGTGACCAATCCTGCTGGTTTCTCAATGTTTGCTCTCTGCTTTCAGGATGGGATCCAAATGGCATGCAAGGACTAGCCATGCCCTATCAAGTACTGGTCTTTTGACCTCTAGCTGTGGCCAATCTGCTGCACACACCTTGAGGGAAAGGCTGCCTCCTTTCCTTACAGTGCTTCTCATAAATTGTGATTTATCATCCATGGAAGCTGCTGGGAAATCTCCCCTTGAGTCCAGCTTGTTATTGATGCATGAGGGGCAGGTTTCCTGTGGTTAAATTGCAGAGCAGGGAACATACTTTGGGGCATAGATCTCAGCATCACCTGGAAAACCACATGCATCCTCAGAGACGAGGTCCTGGGCCAATGTCTTTCTTTCAAAGTAGGTTTCACTGAAAATTGTGTTTGGTTATTGTTTAGCAAAGGACCCATGAACCTCACCTGCAGACTGTGAGCTCCCCTCCCACTCATAATCCAGAAGTGCTCACAAAATAGTTTCTGAAAAGTCTGGGAGCATATTCCAGGTGTCCAAGGCTAGGTTTTGTCAGGTACATGAGTGCCTTTAGAAAATTGCATTTCCATTTCATCAGTGGAAAAGCAGTTCTGGCACCTCCAGAGTGAGCAGAGCTGAGAGGATGATACATAGGAGTTGCTCATCTATGTGAGTCGTTCAGCTATTATGAGTTTCTTGCAACTTGTTCAGGATTGGAGACAAAATCTGTGCCCTTAGAGCAGTTGAGTTGCTTTAATCTTTGTCCTTTCCCTCAAGCTCTTGACTGCAGAGTCACCTGGGATCCTCCAACCAGTTACTGTGGGATGTTAGAAAACGCTGGATGAAGTCTTCTCATCCAGGCTGGGGTGAAACGAGGGACTAGAGGACATGGCTTCCCAGTTACAAGACTCCAGTGCCAGTGGTTTCTTCTGCCCGTGTATATGGGGGTATAACTGGAACCAAAGGTCACCCAGAAGACCAGTTTGGTCTGGTTCTCTTTCAGAGAAAAGGTCCAAGTGACGAAGGAGATCAGTCCTTCTCTCCACTCCATGCAGTGGCATGTGAAATTGATTAACAAACACACACTGAGAAGAAAATAGGAAGATTAAGAAATGGAATCACCATTTCATAATAGAATAATTGGCTTGATGAGGGGGAAAAGAAAAATGAAAAATGACAGAGTCCCTCAGCAGTCAGCTGTCTCCAGTGGAATATCAGAATAGGGCTAAAAAAATAGGAGAAAGACTGAGATTTCATATTGTTCAGCATGCAAAGAGACAAGGACAAGTGTGTTGCAATTTTCTCTGATAATTTGTCTCTAAGACAACAAAGGAAGAGATACCTCCATGCCCTGAAATCCAGGGATAGGTGTCCTCCTCTCCAGATATGGCAAGTTGTTATGATTGACTTTCCACCCATACCAGGTATTTATAATATTTTCAGAAATCTGAACTCCTCTTCAATGCTGGGGGGGAGTGGGTTCCTTTCCTGAACCTGAGACACCCAGACTGCAAATGCCACCACCTGAGTTGATCACTTCTGGCTCACTTGGCAGACAGCAGCAAGAAAGCCACACTCCCAGTGGGTGATCTGTTACTGGCTAATTTTGGTAAGGATGAATCATGCCATAGAAGTGTTATTGACTATAAAGAGACCCGAGGATGAATATTGCTAATGGAGATGTTGCTGTGAGCACTAGGCTGTGTAAGATCAAGAGAGGCAATCAACCTGAAGTACCTATTCTGCAAATGCCAGCTCCTTATTTTCATATGGATAGAAATAAACTCTAGTCTATCAGGGAGGTGATCTTACAGGCTATAGCCACCTCTTTCCTTTGCAGAGAGAGGTCAGAGCTGGCAGCAGTGTGGAGCAGGTCTCATGAATTGTGTCCAGCAGGTCCAGGGAGGTTCTCCTCTTCTACTCTGCCCTAGTGAGGCCACAGCTGGAGTGTTGTGTCCAGTTCAAGATAAACAAAGAACTACCAGAGAGAGTCCAGCAGGGGCTCTGAAGATGCTGATGGAACTGGAGCATCTCTGTGCCAGGCCAGGCTGAGAGCCCTGGGGCTGTTGAGCTGGAGCAGAGCAGCCTGAGAGGGGAGCTGAGCAATGCTGAGCAAGAGCTAAAGGGCCCTGGGGGGCAAGAGGATGGGGCCAGACTCTGGGCAGTGGTGCCAGGGACAGCACAAGGGGCACCCACTGGCAAGCACAAGAGCAGCACACATCTGGATCACTCCAGAGCATTTGCTCTATGGAGGGGTTTCCTGACATATTTCGGACCCCAGCACCTCAGAACCAGCAAAGACAAACCCCAATGTGGTCTCTGCTGGAGGGACAGTGGAGAAGGAGATGACCTAAGGATTCTTTTGTCTCTTTGACGCAGATATTGTCTGGACTTGAATCCCAGCCTCCCTCCTTTCAAGTACTCCAGTAGAGTTTGTGTCAAAAAAAAAAAAAAAGGAGAGAAAAAACCCAACAAGCTAGATGTGGGAATATCTTCCCTATCTTCCCGAAAATGCCTTTCTGCTGGAGAATGAAGAGAAGGATTGTTTGGTTCTTCTCAATCCAAATCACTGGATGGAGCATGGTACAAACAATCCTTTTTACTAGCAGACATGACCTGGCCTGCTCACCCTTCTCTCCCAGTACAGGGCTTGACATTTCAGGCCAGCCACATGACAGGCTGCATGAGATCAATCTGCATTTGACCCAGAGTATTTGGTTAGAGGAATACTCACCCAGCTATTCCCAGCAACACTGGTGTGTTCATTTTGTAAGACATCAATGGCAGTAAATTAGCTGCCAGTCATCGAGGAAATAAATATTCCTGCTAATGAAAAATTCCTATTTAGCAGTACAAACCCCATCATTAGTATTTTCACTAACATTATTTTTTATTATTTTTAATTTATCCCTGTGAGACACTGAGGTCAGGATCAGGGTTCAGTTGTTATTGGAGTTCCCAAAACAGTGGTGAGTAACACCCTCTGCCTGGTCAAGCCTTGATCTGCTTTGCTGGAAGTTGCAAAGGGATTACAGATCAGGAAGATGAGCACTGGCCTCCTATTCCTTTTCTCCTTACACTTTGGTGGCAAACCTTTCTTCAGCTCTATGCTTGCATCCAAAGTGAGAAGTGGAAACTGCTTTGGCTGTAGACCAGCTAACTCTCCTCCAGACACACGCTGGCCATGGACAATTGCCCAGAGTAGGAATAAAACTCCAGAGAATTGAGTTATTTCATTTGTTGTTGGCTGAAGAGCATCATTATGTTTCGTGGGGTGGAAAGAGGAAGAGCTGGTGGCTAATGGAGTTTCTCTATGGGTTAGCTCAGATGAGTGAGGATGAGGAAGGTGTTCTGATGACATGTTCTTCACCCTAAGGATGACATAGTTACTAAGGGCCCAGTAGGAAAAACTGTCTTGAAGGTTTACCTAGCCTGCAGTGTAAGATCTTGAGGAAGAGGACAGGATACAATAAAACACTGGAAAAATAAAAATAAATAAATAAAATAATAAAATAAAATAAAATAAAATTAAATTAAATTAAATTAAATTAAATTAAATTAAATTAAAATAAAATAAAATAAAATAAAATAAAATAAAATAAAACAAAATAAAATAAAATAAAAAGAGGAATTTCAGTCCTGGAGGAAGTTCCAGTGTTTCCTGTTTGCTCCTGTTCTGAGTCAAGATGGAAACCTGAAGCATTAAAATAAATAAATAAAAAAAGCTCCTACTTTTCTTTAGAAATAAGAAATTGTTTCACCTCAGCCTCTCCAGTGAAGTGAAAAGAGCTCATGTCAGAGCTGAAGTTCTGTGTTGGATTGCTGAAAGTATCCCAAATATCACTTCTTTCATATATCTGTCATGGGTTCAGGACAGAATTTCTTCATCCAGATCCCATCTTTTAGGTCCACCTGTGTTTAAGTTCATGTTATTTATAACACAACTGCATGAATATCCCAATATCTTCAGAAGGGCTGTTAGTCAGAAGAGACTGAGCTGAGAAGTAGAATCACTGAACAGAATCAGTTCTGTTCTAGCTCAAACCAGGAAAATATTATACATATAAGTACTTTTTGACACATGTTTTAGATTCAGGTCAGATACACTCCAGGGCTTCCTCTGATAACATCCTGGGCAAACTCCTCTTGAAACAAAGGGGAATTTTGCAAGTTAAAATTACTTTACAAAAAAAAATGGGCAGGCTTGACTTCATTTCCTTTCCAGCTGTCCTGTCTGGCACCAGAGTGCTGCCAGCTCTGGCTGACAGCTCAACATAAGCCTGAAACATCAGAAACATCAAGAGCTGCTAAGAATTTAAGTCATTTCATGTCCTTTTCCAAGGGGCTGCTAGTACAGAGAGAGGAAGAAGGTAGAAGATAGGGTGTCTGAAATGCCCTTTGGAGAGTAAATGAGGTATGTTGGCTTGTCCCTGCCTCTGACCACTCGTTGGGCTATTAATGATCTTTCCACCTCCAGGGGATTTATGCATGAGAATGAATTGCTGGCAGTTTTCTCATTTGACACACTGATTTGTTAATTTAGACTGAGCTAGAAATATTTCCCTCCTTTTTTACTCCATCTGAGGAAATTCCAGTGCTCTGATTCTAGATGTGGCTGTTTATCCATGAAAGCACAGTACCACCAGCTCTGAGCTCACCAAGTCCAGTCCCAGTTATCTCTTCTTCCCATCCCAGACACCAGTGCTCTTGGTTTTATACCACATTCTTTGACTTCTTACTGCTCCCACCTTCTCTAGATTGGAGTTGCAGCCTTGCTCCATCTTGGTATCTTCTGCTTTATTCAAAATCCTCTCTCTCCAGCCATTCAGTTGGCATTAGCTACTCCAGAGAGTATCTCTTCTTGGGCTTTCCACACCATCACACAAGTGCTGAGGCCCACTTTGGGGATTGTGGACATACAAATTCAGGAAGGGAAGCCGAAAGTTGGAGGACCACACAAGCATACCATGGGAAATACCTCTGCCTTAGCACGGTGGTGATGGCTGCTGCCAATGAGTGGATGTGAACCAACCTGTCTGCCCGAAGAGGCTGCAGGAGTTTGCAGGGAGGAGAAGGGGAGAAGGTAATGGAAGCAGCATTTGGTGAGGCAGCACATGTGCCAATTTCCAACGTCTCCCTGTGCCTGCAGGGCTGGTTGCTGCTCGTTGAACCAGGCTGCTAATTTCCAAATGGATATTTAGTCTAATCCCACCCCTGAAGGTGCCATTATGGTGCATTCAGTAATGGGCTATTATTTGGGCTTATTGCAGGGGGGGCAGGAGAAGGGATGGAGGAGGAAAGGTTTTTTTTGGGGGGGGTGGTCCCTCTAGAGACTAACTTNCATGTCAGAACAAATCAGCATTGATGCTCCTTCCCCAATTTGCAGGGTGATTAGACAGCTTTAGAGCCATTCCCTCTCCCTCAGCTCATCTGCACCTTTGTTTTGGGGAGGAATTTTATGGGATTTTACTGCCTCATATAACACTTATCACTGGCAATCAATATTGATTTTAACATAACGTTTTGTTTTAAGGCTCCTTTTGTTGTTCTGCAGTCACTCTGCATGTTAATAAGGTTTATAAAATCCATGATATTTTCTCGTTTCATGAAATCTTACTGGGATAATTACCTCGTGCTGTTGACAGATAGTTGTGCCTGAAATATAATAAAGAACACTCCTGTTATCAGCTTTTCTTCCATCTCTTGAAGAATACTATCCTACTTTGACAAGCATCGGGTGTATGAAGACAGAGTAAACACTGAGAAATATTTACCATATCCCGTGTAACCTTAGTTACTTTTTGCTTCGTGGAAAAGAAACTCCCAAATGTCACCCAACTCTTTCAGATAATGTGACCTTTACTGGAAATATGAAATCAAACAAATGAGAACGAATAATGGCTAAGCCTTCAGGACAGAGCATGGTCTGTCTTTTCTACCCATCTACACCCAACAGCACAGAAATTGCTGACCACCTCTGGAGATGCCATGGGAGGAACATCTCTGGGGAAAACCTTCCCAGTGAAAGCCCTTTCATGGATTTACAACGAGGATGTTTCATCCTTCTG
The DNA here is from genome assembly GCA_013401355.1 of Ceyx cyanopectus. Taxonomy (NCBI): domain Eukaryota; kingdom Metazoa; phylum Chordata; class Aves; order Coraciiformes; family Alcedinidae; genus Ceyx; species Ceyx cyanopectus. The sequence continues at coordinate 34,287 of VYZU01013203.1, forward strand.
CTTTCAGGACACGTCTGCTAGATAGAGCAGTTTGATCCTTCTTGTCATGCTCATGAATCAGTTTGGCTACAATTACAGTGGTGTCTGTTGTATCTATGTTGTATATATGATGTCTATTAAATTTGCTATCATATCAGACAAAGCCATGTGAGGTGTCCCACTTCTGCATTGTGCTACCTTTTTTACCTCTGAGCAACCTGCTCTAGTTGAAGATGTCCCTGCTCTCAGCAGGATCTTGGACTAGATGACCTCTAGAGGTCCCTTTCAACCCAGACATTTCTATGAGTCTATTATTTTCTATGTGTGACATCATCTTTCCCTCTTTGGTGCCTTCCAGGATTTAGACATCACACTCCAGGTCAGATGGAAGGGTGTTGAAGCAAAGAATTTGGGTCTTGAGCTACCTCTGTTTGAGACCTGCATACAAAGATAATTTTCAAACCCATGCCAGGAAAAGGGAAGGCTGGGAAATGTTCATGGGGATGAAACCATCCCAGGAGCTGGACAGTTGCAAGCTGAGATGGAAAACCAAGTGGAGGACTGTGTGTGGCATCCTTAAGGCTGCCCCTAATTAACATTGTACAAAGAGAGCTGTCTGGGGTTGGGAGCTCAAGGAGCACCAATCTCACTGCACACTGTGACATGATGCATTAGTCAAACACATATTTTTGCTTCTCTCCTTCTTCAGGGCTGATGCTTCCAGTCATCTCCTTAGGAATCAGACTACCAAAGTCACTGCTCATGGGAATGTCCTGCAAATGTAGCTCATAGTAAAGATTAGTGTTTCCTTGTCATGTTCCTGAGACCTTGCATCCCCTACAAACTATCCCTGTTGTCTGTCACAGGGATGTATTGGCCCTGTGGACAGCCTTGATTGCTGAACTTCCAGAGACACAGTGAGGCAGAAAAAGTAATAGGTAAAATTATCCTGGTTTTGGCTAATCCCCATTAAACTGCACTTTTCCTAATCCCTCACAGGATGCTTTATTGTATATCTGTGTTTTAGTCAACTGTTCCCAGGCATCTGCTTCTCAGTTACTAAACACAGACCACTGTTGAGTGGATAACCCCTGCACTAACCCCTGCACAGTGTGAGAACAGGACCATGTACCACAGCTCCTGAGGGTTTCCAGATTTTGCAATGGAGAGCTGAATGCTTCCCTTGGAAGGTCTGGGCTTGTCAAGGTTCTGTTTTGACCCTGAAATGCTGGGTGGTAACAACCAGGATCAGAACAAAGCAAACTGGATGCAAGTGCTGTACGTGCTACATGAAATTTGGAAGACACTTGCTCTGGAACAACCTCAGAAAATAGACAGAAATAATTTTTGTCTTCATTTAAAGAAATTATCTGTCCTGGCAGACACTGATGTCTGAGCTTGAGGGGACTTACAGGTGGGCAGAGATATGGTCATGGTCAACTTGGTCTAGTGGGAGGTGTCCCTGCCCATGTCTAGATGATCTTTAAGGTCCCTTCCAACCCAAACCATTCTATCATTCTATGGGAAAAACAAAACAAAACAAAATAAAAAACAACAAGCAAAGCTTCATACACTTTTAATTCATTTTGCAGGTTTGGGGGGGTTGGTTGGATGCTTGTGATCCATGATTTATGACCCCTAGGACTGTGGGGGACACTCCATGGGCAGTCTCTTCCATCTGGGTGTTCTGGTGCTCTTAGGTGAAACTTTACAGAGCTCTCCCTGTTATGCCCAGCCGGGTGGAAAGAGGCACAGGACACTGCAAAGCTCTTGCAACTGCTTCAAGCACAGAACAATTCTGAACACCTGGCCTTTTACTCACAGAGAACTGCAACCAGGTCTAGAAACAACTCAAAGCTGCACAGCTGAGGGGAGTATTGTGTCCATCAGAGCCCATCATCACCCTCTTCTACAAAGCCAGGTCTGGGAAGCTCATCATGCCTTGTGCAAATGGCTTGACATGCCTGTGTAGGAGCCATGGACCCAGCCAACGTGCAGCCCCACATTATGGTTGGATTTTTTACCTTTCCTCACAGCTGGGAAGTCTGGAGAGGAGTTGCTTTTAGCTGCATTTGAGCAGGGACAGATGGCAGAGCCAGCTGCTTGCCCCTTTGTTCTCCTTGGCACCGCAGCAGTGGCTCTGGGTCAATTAACAGTTACTGCTGTACAGCTGCTGGTTTTCATGGGTTGGCATCTCACCACCACCACCACCTACCAGCAAAGCACCATAGGCCAGATGAGAGATGGTTCTTGGGTGGCAAAACCTGCAAAGCTGGTGACAGCAGGTGGCTTCCATCGTTGGTGTAGCCATAGTGATGCTGTAACTGGATGCTGGAAGTGATAATGGTTGTCTAAACATGGGGAAGTACAAGCCAAAGGGTCACCTTGTCACACAGTCCTATGTCCAGAGGCACCTTGAGAAGCTGGAGAAATGGGCCAACAGGAACCTCATGAAGTTTAACAAGAAGAAGTGTAAAGTCCTGCACCTGGGGAGGAACAACCTCAGGTTCCAGCATATGCTTGGGGTCCCCAGTTCTGGCAAATCTCTTGAAGCACCTCCCTAGAAATGGTCTTTAAGGAGGGTCAGGAGAGAGAGGAATGTTGAGGGGGCACTCACACTGTGTCACAAGTCACCACTGAGATCCTTCAATACCAACTACATGGTGAATGGTTCAGCGTGTTCTGGGGATTTGGGTGCTCAGCCCACAGCAAAAACCACCATAATATTTGCTAAATGCTACTCTGCTGATGACAGTCATCATAGAGGAGGTCTACTGAGATGTTAAATTGACTTTTCAGGTCACAATACATCTGGTAACACCATGGTCCCTAGAGAAGGTGAGAGGGATTAGACCTTCCTCAGGGATGACAGTGTGGGTGTCTCATGGTGCATACATTTCACCACCCCTCCTTCTAGTCTGACTTTCGTTTGTCGCATAGGAATTAATTTGATTTTTTTCTTGAAAATGCAAACTATTTTGTATGGGTTTTTCTATGGAATTCGTGATTGTCTTGCAGAACAAAAGCTGGGGGTGAGGGGAAGCAACTCAACTTGATGAGTAGGGTGGTAGAAACCAAAAGCAAACTTTACTCATATCCAGTGGCAAGCCCTAGCATGCTGGAAGCTCCTTAGCTCAGTGAAGTGTCTCTCTAGCATGGAGGCACCTCCTGAACTCTGTGAAGAAATCACCGAGCAAAGGTCAAAGACAACTCCAAAACATCCTCCATGAAATGTCACTGCATTCCTGCATGATGGCATTTTAATGAGCACCAACTGTTTGCTTTTTGTCAGGATTTCCAAATAAGTGAGGACAATATGACACTGGAAGGAAAAGAATCATCTTTAGGCCGTTTCATAATGTCTATAAATATTCCTCCCTCCGAAAGTTAATAACTGCAATTAGGAGCAAAAGGAGACTGTTGAGCTCCAATAACTGTCAGAAAAGAGTGCTGCAAACCTCTAGAGTATTTAAGGAGGTCTGCAAGTCACCATCAACAGGCACCATGAAAGGAAAGGGTTAACAGAAAGCCCCAGACACTGATTTTAATGTCCCATCAATTCTCTTTTCCCTTTGCTCTGGAGGACTTTCCATAATGACACAGAGAGTGGATTGGAAACCTTCTTGCTGAAATCTGACTGTCAGCAGATGGGCAAGGTGACCCCTCTGGAAGAGTCAACAGTGGCTTGAGGAATCAGCCCACAAGTCTCCTTAGTCTAAATGAGTCTCCTTAGTTTAAATGAGCAACCCATTTGGCTGACCTTTGGGGATGTTAACTTGTCCATAACCTAAAGGTCACCACCCACTCCCAACCTACACAGAGCTGTGAAACCACCTGCAATTATAAAGCCAGAGATTTCTCCTCATTCTTAGGTTTTGACATCCTGATGATGGAGTTTATCATCCTAGCTGCTTCCCATAGCACTGCTGAGAGCAATTTTGCTGTGCTAATGCACCAGGCAATGGCTTTGTGCCCTTAGTATGCTTGGTCACCTCCCCCTAAGGCAGCAGCAGGGACAAAGTGTTATTTATCCCTTGGCAATGCTGGCCCAGTGCTGGTTGCAGCATGTCTGTTGAGAAGACATCACTAGTGAAAGGCCTTGTGGCATCAGAAAACAGTCAGAGCCTGCATGGACCTGCTGGTACCCATGGATGGAGCAGGTCTCCATGTTCTTTTTGCAATGTTCCTTGTCACTCCTCTTCTGCATCTCAGCCATGACTTTCTTGGGGACTTCCTGAAAGCAGCATCAGGTATGGCTGCTCATGGTTGGAAAAAGAAAGCCCTGGAGATCTCTGTAAATCTGGGCTGGCTGTCAATGCTATCAGAAAAAAAAGAGTGAGGACAGCAGCTAATGCTACTGGAAGAAGTCATGTTCTAGTCCCTGGTAGTAGCTGCCATCACACATCCCACAGCCTCTGGGGCAATGCTCAATAAGATTTTGACATCTTGACTCTTTGTGGGCACCTCTGCTCTGTGGTACCCACAGAAAGCCAAAGCAACATCGAAGACACTGGAGTTGTCCTTGTTGTAAAATCCCTCCTCCAACTGAGAAAGCTTCTCTGAAATCATATGGGATTAGTAGAGACTTTCACACAGCAAAATTGTTCTAGCTTCACCCATTTTAGGGCAGGGGAGCACACCCACAGACTCTATGCAACCACACACCCATACCTATTAATGACATCTGTCAAAGAGGCAAAATCCTTCACTCCATGATGGAGCGACTCCTCCGTGCACCACAAGTCATCTGGATTTAATTTTTTCCTATAATTTAATGTGTGAGAGAGAAAAAAAGTCACAGGGTTTGTTGCAGGTCATGGTGTTCAAATGCTTAATAGGACTTTTTACCTGGGGTTTAATTCCTGGTCCTGTTCATCAGCCTCTTGAGGAACAGAGAGGATTTAAAGAATACCTAAAGCAAAAGGAGAGATGAAATCCAGGCAATGCATCTCTAGAATTTCAAGTCAGCAGTAGGAAAATGCCAACAATGATTTAGTTATATTGAGGGGAATGTTTGTCTTGAGGGAGCTCACTACATAGACCAGCATGGGTGGGGTTTTGAGTAACCTGCTCTAGTGGGAGGTGTCCCCATCCATGGTGGGGAGTTTGGAATGAGATGATCTTTAAGGTCCTTTCCAACCCAAATCATTTTATTATTCCATGGTGTGTTGTCATTTGGGGGATCATGGAGTCCAACCCCCTGGCAGAGCAGGGGCACCCAGGGCAGCCCACACAGGAACAGAGCCAGGTGGGGCTGGAAAGTCTCCAGAGCAGGAGACTCCACAGCCTCTCTGGGCAACCTGTTTAAAGCTCTGTCACCTTCACAGTGAAGAAGTTCTTCCTCATATTGAGGTGGAACCTTCTCTGCTCCAGTTTATCCCCATTATTCCTTGTCCTATTACTGGATACTGCAGAAAAGAGATTGACCCCTTCCCTTTGACCCCCACCCTTCACATATTTCTAGACACTAATAAGATCCCCAACCCTGTGTCCACTTCCAACCCAAATGCAACTCAAACATAAGACCACACTGCAGTGAAAGTCTGTTTTATATCCAGGAACTGAAACCATCTTCTTTCCCCTTAGAAACAAAGTAAAACAACATAAAATTTTCCCTCTCTCTTCTTGCAGTTGAAAATCTGCCAGTTTGTAAGTGCTAACTATTATTTCACTTTCTTCAGTGGCAAGAAAGTGCTAATATTTTTGGCTCCATCCCAGCTGACCTGACCTCTCTGACATCCTGTATCACATGAAAACCCTCCTGTAGATCTACACTGGTGATGGTATCATAAAAAGCAGAGAAAGGGAGGGAGATGAGGGACTGGGGAGGGAAGAGAAAGGAATGATTAAACAAAGCAATAGCCAGGCACCCACATAAAAATCTATCTAGGTGATGAAGCTGCAATAAATGTGGCACATCAGAGCTTTCATATAAATGGTCAGGGTAAAATATATTTATATATATATATGAAAGAGTAGTTTAAAAATTACTCTTTTCCCACATTCCCCCCCTACCAAAAGAAGAAGAAAAAAAAAATGTCTGAAGAGTAGCATGTTATTGATTTTTTATAAGTCAGGGCCAAATTTATTGGAGAGAAAAGTTCATTATTTAGTAATCCCACAGCTCAATCTGCTCTGCTGGCCATTAACCCTCAACAGTTCCCATGATAAACTCCCCGTGAACTCTCTTCATGTGTTGCCTCAATGAACTGCAGATGAATTTTGCTGAGTGCTGGTTCAGCCTCTCCTGGATTATTCATTGTGCTTTCTGCTGACACAAATCTCAACTCACCTGGTTAACGTAGCAAAGTCCGTACCCACCTTGGCTCCCACACGGTGCCTCTTCCAGGGAATCATCCTCCAAGCCCTCATCACTCATTTATCAACCCTCTGTGGGTCCCCAATCACTCTGACTACAAGCAGAAGAAAATAAAGTCTGAACAATCACCACATGTGCATTAAATGCCTCGATTCTCTGAATTCTCCCACAGTTCTTAATTGAATTGGTTTCAACAACTCACAAAGTATAAACGGGTGGGAAAAGGAGCTTTTTCACCAGCATAGTGGCAACACTGGTGGTGTGAGTGCATGTGCGCGGGTAAAACACCAATGCACTGGCACTGGTTACTCTGAAGATACACACCAGAGTGAAGCTCCATGGTGGGATGTTGATGAAGACTTACTCAAGAGCCTCAACCTTCTCCTGACACATTTCTCTACAGCGAGACAAGTAACATGGGAAAAGCTGTGGCACAGGAGTCAAGTCAAAATAGCCATAAAATGCTACTTCTGTTATCCAGTGACATTTTAAAGGCACTGTGCTTGGGTGGAAAGCTCTGCTCTGGGTAAAGGTCTGCTGGGAATAAGGCAAGAGAAGCAGAAGTATAAAAAAAAGTGTTGTGAAATTGTGAGGGGAGGCAAAAAATTATATTTATTTGCCTTGTATGTGAAATCTATCTCGGTAAGTCATTTGGTAGGGTAGATGAATTGCTCATCCGAGGCAGGTTGAAATACAGAGTGTGAAGGAAAGAAATAATTGAAACCAGCCATCGTAAACATTCAGGGTAAAGGGAAATCATGCGTTCAGGAAAGGTCCCGATCATCTGGTGACCAGGAAAGGTCCTAATCATCTGGTGACCATGAGGCAGGTTACAAAACACAGGGCAAGCATCATGGAAAAGGAGCTATTGCTTCACTTACCACTTCACTCCAGCTCCCATAAATCAGCATTCCCACCCCGCAGAGACACCAGGCACCGATCCCTCTTGCTCTGGTCTAATGCTTGATGGAGAACCCCTTGAGTTTCTTTGGCCCACAGATGGGAAAGGCAGTGCCAGTGAGGAGAACAAACACAGGTGGGCAGTCGAATTATGGTGAGAGGACCAATTAATCAATTAATTGTTGAGTTACGGCTCGTGGGTTGAGATGTGGGTTACGTTAGGACAAGAGCATGCACCTGCCAGTTTCTGTGTCCCTGCTGACCAGTGGTCATTTATTAATTTGTGGTGATGGAGTTTGGGGGGATGCTTTTCAGCAGGGCATCTAAGCAACAGGAGCAAAACCATCACAAAGATGCAGGACTGTTGCTACCTGTACACAAGCCCAGCTCTGAGAGCTGGACAGGAAACTTCTGGGAGGGAAACTGGCTGGGATGTGACTCCTTACTCTGATGATGCAGCAGCAATTGCACGGTGGGTTTAAATAATGCAGAATTTATCCTGTAGAAGGATTTGACTCCCTGCAGACATCAGCTTAGAGTGCCCCAATCACCTCCCGAAGGAGGAGTGGGGAAGACCAAGGTCTGCTCCTGTCCCTCATCTGCCCTACTGCTTCCTCCTCCTTCTACACACACAGAGGTTTGAATGGATGATGTTGCTGGCCACAGAATCCCAGAATCCCAGCGTGGAGGGGGTTGGAAGGGCCCTCTGGAGCTCATCTGGTGCCACCCCTCTGCTCCAGCAGGGGCACCCAGAGCAAGGCCCAGCAGAGCAGTGTCCAGGTGGGGTTGGAATCTCTCCAGAGAACGAGACTCCAAAGATGCTTCAGAGATGTAAGGAAATCCTATTAATGGGGAATCACACAGTCTCAGGACACATATGTCCCAGCACACAGAAAACTCTCTGGATCTGGCCAGATAAATAAATTGAGAAGTCTTAAAAGTCTCTCCTCTAATCCTCATCTTTCCTGTCCCATGGCTGGTGTGAAGGGGAAGGGAACAAAACAGAACTCGAGGGAAACACCATCACCAAATAGCCTCTGTCCTTTAATAAAGCACGGTGTCCTGTGTGAAAACAAATTGCTCTTCCCCGGGGCTATGAACTCACTTCCTAAGCACCCGACGGGAGGTTTCAAAAGTAGCCAGGCTTGGTGGTGCGAGGTTATTTATTTATGTGTTAGTTAATTCTGAATCCTGTACTAGTATGACAAAAGCCTCTGGGAAAAACTGGGCTTGAGCAGCTATTTCAGCAGCTCTCCGTGACAGCCCAGTGCTTTATGCAGCCAATCCACACATGGAGGCAAAGCTCCTTGGCAGAAACCAGCTCATAAACATCTCACCTGCCACTCTGCATTGTCCCCCCATTTAGGTCCCTGAAAAATGAGGGGCAGGAATGTCCCACTGAGGACAACAGACTGGGATCCTTCCTTTGCCTGGTAACTCAGAGTAGATACTTCCAACCTCCTCCTGTGCTGGGGTGGGGCAGTAATGCATGGGACTCTTCATGGCATAAAGAGCTCAGAGCTGTTGCTGCTGTTTCAGATAAATCCAAGAAAGAAGCAGGTACAACAAGAGATGAAAAGTTCAATCTGGCTACAAAACTGTATAACTCTAGGGCTGGGTTTTCTTCAGCTCAGCACTTGCTGTTGGCAAGGTTCTTGCTTATTCCTCAGCCTCACTAAAGACATCTGGTCTTCCCTGGTCTTTTTCTCCACGCTCCTGGCTCTGATACAACCCTCTCCTCCAAAAGCTTGGATGCAGCTCTGGATACAGGAGGTAAGACAGCACCTTGGATGTGGTGAGTACCAAGGAAAACCTTTGACATCAGCGAGGCTGACACTTGAGCTGGACCAGGGCCCCACTTCATTTGACCTGGCTTGACAAGCTAATGGAGCTTTCCCGATCTGCAGAGACACTTCAGACTTCCAGGACTGTGCCTTGCTTTATCCAGGTCACTTGCTTTTTAGGCCTGACAGGGGCCAGTGCAGCTTTTCCTCTGCCCTCAGGCACTGGCTGGGTTTGTAGCCATCTCCCAGAAGTAAAGAAAAAAGTTTTAAAATCCTCTTTTTTTTGCTCCCAGGGTTAGGGAGGCAAAAGGAAGATTCTGAGTAGTGCCCAGGAATTAGGAAAGGGGGCACAAAGTTGTTTTATAGAGATACTTGGTCACTGGCCAAAATAATTTGGCACCATCTTGACATTTGTGGAGTAAGATGTGTCTTATTTTGCTAAGCCAGGCAAATCTGATCACACCAAGGGAGATTTCTTTGGCTTGCAGGTGTTCAGCCCAAAATTATGTGTGTTATGCAGCATGTTTGGTGAAAACTACTTTTCCCCTTTCCAGGACACAATGCTGAGCTTGTAGGAGCCTTTACCAGCCTTTCAAACTTGTGTCAGTTCCTAAAGAATGAGCAAATCAGCACACCTACGTCTCACAGGAGCCCAATGGCAGCCTTTAAATCTCCTTCAACAGCAGCTAGGGAGCTGAGATTAAATGGCATGAAACGCCAAGATTTGTGGCCCTTGCAACATCTGTGATTTATGGTCCACAGACACTGAAAAAGCCTTTTTTTCCCCATCCCACTCCTTATTAAGCTCTGCCATTGAGTGCTAGTTAAATTTTATCTGGGAATTGCTCAGAATAAACATTCAAATCTCTAACAGCATATTGAATAACATCTTTCCAAGAGGCATAAATAAACCAGATCCACGTCTTCAGCCATCTGCATGCAATCATGCACCATTTATGTTTCAAGCCTTGGTCCAGTGAACTTGAAGATGTGATGTTTTGGAGAGATGCATCAGACATAAATGTTCCTCCATAACCCACCAGCACTTGTACAAATCCAGAGATGATAATGTTGTCTTATGGTTGATGCAAAAGCCACCACATCTTCAGGAGAAGAAAAGCTGTGGCTGGAAGACAAACTATTTACAGCTACTTGGCTGTGTTTATTCATGAAGAAACAAAGGTCTAAAAAACATTGGTCCTCAGGGTTAGTGGAGTTTGGAGTGATGGGATTGGTCATTTCAGTTCCCACTCCAGAAAAGGGTCTCCCATTTTTGTCTTCTAGCTTTAGCACCTTGAGGGCCGGGTCCCCTCTCAACGAGGCAAGAAGCCTTTCCACACATCTTCCAGCAGGATGCATGGCCAGAGCACAGTCACAACCTCCGAGGGCATGGTCTAAACATGAAGACCTCCAGGGTTGCCTCAGGAGCATTGGGCAGGCACATGCTGGTTCAGAAAACTCATTTTTCTTTGCTTCTTTCTTAGGCAACTGGGAGCTGAAATGACTTTCTGAGAAGAGCTTGGCTGATGGAGCAACCTGCAGCCCTCTCACCTAGATCATGAAGAGGACAACAGAAAGTTCAAGACTCTTCATTGTACTTTTACTAGGACTTTCAAGTTCCTTGGAGAGAAGGAAAGTCTCCTTTGGTATGTGAGTCCGACGTGCTGCAGAATGGGACAGCTCTTCTCCAAACAAGCCTGGGACTGCTAAAAACCAAAGAGTTAAAATTATAAAGGAACAAATTGAGAGAAAAAATAGCATTCTATTGAATATAATTATAGTGAAAATACTTAGATGTGCACTGCATAGCACAGTATTTGCATCCACAGCCTTCGACCGACTGATTTTGGCTCATAAAGTGTCTCAAAATCCCATCAAAGTGTCTTAAAATCCCATGTGATGGCTGACGGATGAACGGAGAGACTTTCCTCCCTCCACCTGGCAAAGCTGTGCTGGGCAGTAACCAACACAAATTTGGGCTGCTCCAATGTGGGAACACTTCACAGAATTTCTCACCCTGGCGAGTTTTAGTTACTGTGGGGACTGAAATGACATGAATCGACTGCTTGGAGATGGCTTGAAAAGAATTTTCAGATATATTTGTGGTTTTTTCCTAGAAGAAGTGGACAATCTAGAAGCTTCTGTGACAAAATTTCCTTTATTTATTTATTTTTTTAATAGCATAGGTTTTATGCTGTCAACAGGCTGACTGTGTGTGGGTGGGTGCTACAGAAAGGACAGAAATTGCAGTGTTTTCACCACAGGTTTTCCAAGTTTGTGATTTTTCCCTGGTTTCTTTTTCTTTCATTTTGACAAATCAGTCCTGGGGTATGGAAAATTTACGGAACACCAAATATTTCCACCTTGCCATCTGTATTTTTTTTTTGACTGAGTTGCAGTGCTGGCGTTGGGATGGACTGTGACTGACTGGTTTGCATGGAGGGTGAAGAGAGAGAAAAGTATCACCTTGCAGTCCACCCACTGCAAGTGCCCTAGACCTTATAGTTCACAGTTCAAACCACACCACCATCCACACAAGCCTCTGGTTGATATTAAGAATTTAATTTAAGAATTTTTTGACACTGAGGGTGGTGAAACACTGGCCCAGGGTGCCCAGAGAGGTGGTGGCTGCCCCATCCCTGGCACCATCCCAGGGGAGGTCCCATTTCCAACTCTCAGAGCTGGATTTCCCACCCTTCCTCTAAGAATTTTGCACCAGCCCTCTACTTTGTTTACTCTAAAGCCCTAAAGTGGTGTTTTTCGTACTACTTTGCCAAAAAATGTTTCATGCTTCTGAGATCTGGCTCCAATTCAGTCAAAACTATGATGTGAATGTTTTTTCTGCTGATGTTATGTTGTAGGTTTTACTCCTCTCGTTGGATCGAATGAAGAAGCAAAGAGGAAATGCAAACTGGAGAAGAAAAGGAGAGTGATGGAATATGTCCAAAAAAAATTGAACTAACTAACTAAATAAAATGGTTGGGTTTGAGTTCTGGGCTTACATTCAGGATGTCTCTGGTTTTATTTAGATGAGGTGGCCCATTTCTATCTTTATTAGGATCACTACACTAATGAAGGCTTAAAGAGAAGTGCCACAGGAACAAATGCTGGGGAAGTCTTTTATGCATCTAATGACACTTAATTTCCATAGTAAATGCCTAATGTTTAACGAGGATTTTATTCGTTCCCAATTTACATATTTATAGTTAACTTTTGTAGCTGCTCATAAGTAATTAGCCGTCTGTTGAAAAGGAGCCTGTGAACTATACAGCCACATGCTCCTTCCAGTGGTAGTGACAAGAGATGAAAAACCAAAACACTTGGGCACTTCTCTTAGGGAAATATTTGATTACAGGTAGGTGAAAGAAAGCAAGAAAAAAGAACCAAAACGAAACAAAAAGAAAAGAGCAAGGGGATTACATGAATGGAAGACAAGGGAGGAAAAAAAAAAGGATAAAATGATATTGAGTCTGTATCTGAAGGGAATTTCCCCCGTTATGAGAATATTTGCCAGTCACTCTGAGGGGAAAGATCCCAAGGTGCTCAAATCACTTCAAGACACCAAATTGCATTATTTCTAGAGACATTTCAAAACCATGGTGATGCTGAGGGACATGGTTAGAGGTGACCTGGCAGTGCTGGGGTTAATGATCGTGAAGGTGTCTTCCAATCAGAACAATTCTATGACTCCATGATTTTATATGTCTATGATTCCATGATTCTATGTTTCTCTGATTCCATTATTCTGTTTAATCCTATGATTCTACATCTTGGCTTTTGTTCAGCCATGTCCACACAGCTTTGTCCAGAAACATACTGGAGAGAAGCCCTGAAATTCAAAACCATCTTTGCTCATCAAAAAGCATCTTACAGATGTCAAGTAACTGACAGAAAGGCAGTGGAATAAAGAAAACTATATTTGGAGATTAAAGGGATTACCATCTCTGGCCATAAAGTCTTGCAGAAAAGAATCAAATATAGCTTTTTATTTGCACTCTCTGATTGCTGTGACAAACAAGAATGAAAATTAAGAGTTAAAACTGAGTGTAAAGAAGGTGCTTTGCAGAAATGTTTGCTGAAACACCCCCCGAATGTTACTGCTGATCAACAACGTTCAGTAAAAGGCCAGGGCTGTGGCGAGGAATGGAATTGAGTTTCCAGGCAGATATTAACAAAGTCATTTATTGTGCTGGCCCACAACCTTGCTAGGAAACACAATAATTGGGTGTTTAACCTTTACCTTGATAGCATGAACTAGTCGTGCTCTTCTTTTCCTCGTGCACTGCCTGTGGCTGAAGTCTGTGGAGAAATGGCAAATACAATTTATAGATAGGTGTATGAAGTCTGGGTGTGCATCCAGGCCAGGTATCTGTCATCCAGCATAAGACCAATGAATCAGATTCTTCTTCATGCCATTCAAGACTAATCTTCCATCATATGGAGTCGTGGCTGTGGAAATAGGGTCACAAGGAGGACCAAAGGTACTTTTCTCATGGACCTCCAGCTCAGAGAAAGAAAAGGAGCATTTCCATCAGCGAAGCAAAAAAGCTTCTTGAAGTGACAGCATGCCACTCACATTTCTCAGACTTCTTAGTGTGCTGCCTTCTGGGGTCTTTATTGGAGGCATTAAGTTGGTGACTTCATAAACATCTGAAAAAGAGAAGTTGAGGAGAGTACAAATGAGTTTCACCTCGGGTTTAATGACTATAATTTTCTCTCGTAACAGCAATTTTGGTAATTAATGGCTGCATTCTTCTATTGTTGCAGTATTTGGAGATGACAAAAAATGAGCAAGTGTTTTTGTTTCAGTGACAAAAGGGGAAGATTAGCTGGTTGAATGCTGATAGGAAATGTTTGGTGGGAGGAATAAGCAAGGAAGGACTGATAACAAGTTTAGTGGCATTGTTTCTTTGCTGTATTATCTCTATTTTACTGGAAGGGAACTGCAGCAAGAGCCATGATCTGATGGGATGCTGAAAATCCCTTTCCTGGTATCAAGCCATGACCAAAGAAGGAGGCATCCCCTGTGCAGGTGGCCTGGCTCACATGAGGACAGACTTCTCTTCCCCATAGAGGTCTGCAGTCACCAAGTCAAAACAAGCAATTGGACTTTGCTGTCACACCCTCTTCAGAGGATTATTTAGGTGCACAGCCAACTTGAGAAGAATTACTTTCTGCATTCAGCTGGCTGCATACTTGCTAGGTGTTTCCAGTCAAAATTAACTTGTCCCCAAAGACTATCTCATGATTTTGTTTCTGAGGCTAGAGCAGGAAAATAATGAAACCCAGACTTCACCTGCAACCTTCCCAGAACAAAAAAAAACCAAACCACCCAACAATTATTTCATACATACCTGGTCCCAGAATGGGACCATCAAATTACAGAGGTCCCACTGGAAGCACGGTGAGATTTGCTGCATTTAATATATTCACCAGCACGTTTCACTGGGGGAGGTTGAGTTTCACCTCGTGACGGTGATGTTTTTTCTTGCCTTTTTTTTTCCCTTGCCAACTGATTTCTGTTTGTGCATCACCCTCCACTCGTGCTTTTCCAACGAGGGAGGATGTTCATGACTGTGTGTCATTTCTGCTCCCGTTCTGGGACTAGGGGCTTGACTCAATGCTTTTCGCACCTTCCGTTGACGCCGCTTAAAACCAGCTCCGGTGTCTTACGCTGCCAAACTGCACCTGTCAGGTTACAGAAGCCTGTCCAGATAGATCTATGTGCCATGTTTTTTGGCTCATTCTCCCCATCTTTTACTGCCATATGTTTGTTAGCTGCAGAACAGGGAAAGAGAAGCATTTTGAGCACTGTTTTAGCAACAGAGCTTTGATTTATTTTATTTTTTTTCCCAGGGCTCGGAGACAAGACTCAATCAATGGCTAAGAAATCAACCATGAGGAGCTCCTTACCTTAAAAAAAAAAGATGTTTTCTTAAATGCAGAGGCTGATCTAGGCTTTGCCTTCTGCAAAGTGCTCCTTTGCTGTACATAGTAGTCCCCACACCGCAGCTGCTTCTAGCCATGCCCATGCAAACCCAACCTTTTTAATGCAAGCTGGTTTGAGCCAAAACAACTGATCTTCCACCAAGACAAGCAGGACCATGACACAAGCTACTGCTGCCCAGCTCCCTCCCCTTAATTCAGTGTTCAGCCATTAAGCAGAGAGATTTACCGAGCAGCTCTAAGTATTTCTCTCTTGCTGTAGAGAAAATGATGCTTTCATGCCAGCCTGCCACTTCTCTGACCATTGGCCAATCCAGCCAGGCACTACTTTCTTCAGCCATCATGTTTTTATAGCATGAGAGGGCCACGGGAACTATGTGTCACCCCAGCCATAGCAAATGACATGAAGCTGAGTTTGCATTAGATAATGAGAGATCTTCCCAATGTCAGACACGCTCCATTTCTGACTGGGCAACTCCTTTTGGCTCCCAACAGTGATCTGCCAGGGCTGCCTCTTCCCATACTCACAGCTGGCTACTGTCGTGGTGGGAAAATGCTCTCTGACCCTATTTCACTCAGTTCCACCTTGTTTAACCCAGTCACAGACCCTACTCTTCCTCTTCCAAGGCAGTTGATGAGTTGAACTCTTCCAAAAACACAAAGCAGCTGCACGGATGGAACCTCCCTGTTGCCTGCATGGTAGGAGAAGGGCTCTGCTCCTGCCTGCAGTGGGATGTTGATTGCTTTGCCTCTCTTTGTTTTGAGATTGACCAGGTGGAAATCAGTCATTCATGGTGGCATCTTCTCCTGGATACCTGGATCCAGGAGCAAGACATTGCTTGCGCCAAGGGGGGAGTTTGAAGTGAGAAGAAGGAACTGCACAATAACTAGAGCTGATTTATCTCAAGACCTCTCTGAACTGCATTAATTCCTTCTTGTTTTCTAGAGCAAGTGTGTGATTTGGGCAATGGGACACTGCCATCAACCCCTTGAGTAGGTCCAGGGAGGTGCAAGACAACAGGACATGTGGCCAGATGCAAAAAAAGATCTGGTACGTGAGAAAAAAACCTGGTTTAAACCACCTATTCTTTCCCTTTCCTTTTTCAAGACTATATATATTTGTAAAATCATCTTACAGGCCTGGCTTATTGCTCAGGACATGAAGAGTTCAGTCAGTGCAGCTGTGGTGTAGCCACAGGGCAGGGAAGGATGTGTGATGGTGGCAGGATGGAGAAGGGATGAAGACAAAGCTCAAGACATTTCCAACCCCAAAATATGACTGCAACTGGAATTCCCTACGGAAAATATGGGATAAAAAAACCCCAGTGTGGTTTAGCTCAAGTTTAAAAAAAAAATATTCTCCCACAAACAAAACATGTGACCTCCCCAAAGAAAAAAAGACATTCAGTTGTGGGTTGAACCAAACTTGGAATAAACCCAGTGTTCAGCTTTTTCTAAAAAAAAAAAAAAAAAAAAAAAAAAAAAAGCTAGCAAGGGTCAATTTTGAAACATCACTTCAAAGCTCCAGAAAGGAAGTATTTTGTGCTGAAATTGGCAATCAAAAAACATTTCACATCCTAAAAAAAAAACAAAACAAAACAAAAAAAAAACACAAAAAAAAAAACCAACCCAGAAAACTCCCAAAGTCTTTGTTATGTGCTTTTAACCAAAATGTTTTGCTAAATGTCCAGCCAGAATGAACAAGCATTTGTGGTCAGCCTGAATAGATGTTATTTTTCCAGGGAGATAAAATATTCTACCGAATGTATGCATTTATTTATTATGCATTTTGGCTGTAAATACAAATGCTGCTTTATGCCCACAAAATGCACAAGCTATCATTTAAAAAAAAAAAAAAAAAGGTAAAAAAAAAATGTTTATATTAACACTGGAAGTTGGGCGTACTGCCTAGCAGAGAAAATAATGTCAATTACCCACACAAATAGCTTTCCAAATCTCTCAGTGCCTGCTTTCTGCATGAACAGTTAGATTCATAGAAATTAGAGATGGGAAAAGATCTTATTAACGTATCTCATCCACCTCACTGCTAGCAACGTTTGTCCCCCACTGTGAGTTAGGTTTGCCCAGCCTGGATTTCAAATGATGGGGGTCTCTAGGGCAGACTGGCTTTTTTTGATTCTTCTTATTTTTTCTTTTTCTATCTGTCTTCGTTAGCAAGCAGAAAAATTGAAATTCTGCTGTGGAAAACAGGGGCTTGGAGTCTGGTGTCTGCAAAAAGCCAATAGCTTTTCAGCAGACTTTACTNAAATGGAGAAGAGGGGAAACGTGCTAAAGTTTTGATTACCCACCAGCTCTCTCCAGGATCTCAGCAATCAGCTTTTGGATTTGATAGCAACTGCATTTCTGTGGCTCACGGCCAGCCACAACAACTTTGACAGCGAAACCCTGTCAGATTCTTTTTAAAGGTCACCACAAGTGAGCTGGGCTCCTTCTATCAACTTATCAGTTCTTTACTTAAACCAGCTTAAATAAAAACTTCCCACGGTGAATTATAGTTTAACAGCATGTTATTCTGTGATAAGCACAATCCACGGGGCCCGAGACACTCTCGGCTCCAGAAATCCCTGATAACAGGATGTCTCTTTGGTGAGGCACGAAGTTATCTGCCATAATCATAATGCACCTTCTCCTCCATCTAGACATTGGGCACATAAGCAGCTGCTGGGGCAAATAAGGTTTCCAAGTTCAGCATCAAGAGTTTCAGGTTTCACATCATAGAATCGTGGAATGGTTGGGGTTGGGAGGGAGCTCTGGAGATGATGGAGTCCAACCCCCTGCCAGAGCAGGGGCAGCCAGGGCAGCCCACACAGGAACAGAGCCAGGGGGGGTTGAAATCTCTCCAGAGCAGGAGACTCCACAGCCTCTCTGGGCAGCCTGGGACAGGCTCTGTCACCTTCACAATAAATACTTTCCTCATAATGAGGTGGAACCTTCTCTGCTCCAGTTTATCCCCATTATTCCCTGTCCTATTGCAGGGCATCACAGAGAAGAGATTGGCTCCTTCCACCTGACCCCCACCCCTCAGATATTTATAGACATTCATAAGATCCCTTCTCAGTCTTCTCTTCTCCAGACTAAACATCCCTAGTTCCCTCAGCCTTTCTTCACAAGGGAGATGAACAAGTTTCTTCATCATCCTCATCCTCTGTGGGTCATCTCTGCTGTCCTGCAGAGCAGCTGTAGGTCAGTTCAGCTGTTAACAGCAGTAAAACCCTGGCACAAAGAATCTTTCCTGGAAATCATTCTTCCAAGCTCCCGTTTTCAGTAGTCTGCGGACGTTGCCAAACTGGAACAGTTTGACCTGAAATTTTTGGCATAGTGGGTATCCAAGCCCAGGCTGTGTGGTCTTGGAAAGCTTTAACCAATATATGGCAGATAACTTGGATTAGATAACATTTCTGTCGTTGAAAATAAAAGTATAACAACAGTGATCCTTCCCACATGGCGTAGGCAGCAATTCCCAGCCTGGGAAGCAGGAAACTGGGTTGCACTGTCAGGAAGGATGAAGATGCTTTGAAACCATATAGACCGTGCTTTGCTGCTGGGTCTCAGTGTGGTGGAGACAGCTGACTGGAACAGAGGGCTGAGCCATCACTCCCTGAGGGGAGAAGAGCCTTCTCTGCCTCTCTCCACTGCTAAATCCAGGTCCCCACCACCAGCATCTTCATGGGAAAGTGGAGGTTGTTAAACCCACTTCTGATGTGGTCCGTTGTGGTTGGGAGGGTGATGGGGTGATGCCCCCTTTTCCTTACTGCATTGCTGGAAATCCTCTAGGGCACAACCATGCCCTCACCCCACAGTTCAGGCAACCAGTTATGTCCTCTTCCCAGGCATCAGGCTTCTCACACAGGTGTATAAAGGTATCCTGAAGCCTCTGCCCATGCTGGGAAGTTCTTCATCCCAGAGACATAAGAACCGACCAATTGTTCCCAGCTCAGTTTCAGCAAGATGGGTTGGGCATCAGTCTTGTGAGTCACTCTGAGATCCTTCAATAACAAGGTCTGTGGAGCTGAAAATCATACCTGGTCACAGAGATGCCTCCTGCTCCGGGCTGAACCTCAAAAGCAGGGGATCAGAGCAGTGACAGGCCTGATGGAGAGTTAAGAGGGAGCTTTTGCCAGTCTGATAAGCCTGAACCCAACCTCTACAAGAAAGAGGCATTGTGCTGGTTTGAGTATAGAGCAACAGTTCTGGTCCAGCCACTCCAGACTTTTGTGGATGCATCAGGGGCATAATTCCTCCCTGGCTGGACCTCACTAGATCTACACTTAGTCCATAACAAACAGATTATTGGGGGGTGTCATTTGGCTTCTTCCATATCAAGCATCTCATTACCCTTCACACTCTCACAGAGTGCTGCTCGTGGTCCTACATCACCCAGAAGTTCATAACAAACCTTCCCCACAGGGAACATTCCAGCTCCTGTCAAATGAGTCATCTGTTCTTAAAGCTTTTGTGACCAAAATAAGGGGTGAAGATGACTGACAGAAAGCTGGAGTCCTTCCCTGGTGCCTTCATCTGGTTGTAGCATGCTTCCTCTCCTGCTGTCAGGGAGCATCTCTGGGGCCAAAGGACTGTTTGCTCTCTAGAAACATTTCTTTCTTAATCTTGCTGTAAACAGAGAGCCACAGGGCTTTAGTTGATCCAGCAGAAGGAGAGTGTTGGATCACCAGGGAGAAGAACCTGTGTAGATCTAACAACTGTGATATTTAAAAGAAAAAAACCCAAACCAAACAAACCCTAACAAGCTAGCTCAACATTTGTGTGTTCCTCTACATCACAGTCTTGGCTTAACCATGATCCTGCTCTTCTCAGCAGAATTAAAAGCCTGAACAGCTCTTGTACTTCAGACAGAAATAAATACAGCAGATCTAATCCTAGGACTTATTCCAAGCTTCCTTTGTCCCTTTTCTGCTGAGAAACCTTGGGAAATCAGTCCTTTCCTCTTCTCACCATCTGACACAGACAAACTTTGGTTGATGTTTTGGGGCTTTTCTGTAGGTAAATGCTGAGCCCCAAGCCCCTCAGAAATGCTGGTGAACTTCACACGACCCCAAGGAATGAACCATGCAGAGATTTACTCAGTGATGGGGCAGATA
Source organism: Ceyx cyanopectus (assembly GCA_013401355.1). Lineage (NCBI taxonomy): Eukaryota > Metazoa > Chordata > Aves > Coraciiformes > Alcedinidae > Ceyx > Ceyx cyanopectus. The sequence continues at coordinate 54,335 of VYZU01013203.1, forward strand.
TTTCAACCAGTCACCTGTAGCTCAAAACTGGCATCTCCTCCACAGGGTCATTNCTGCTCCAGTTTATCCCCATTATTCCCTGTCCTATTGCAGGGCATCACAGAGAAGAGATTGGCTCCTTCCACCTGACCCCCACCCCTCAGATATTTATAGACATTCATAAGATCCCTTCTCAGTCTTCTCTTCTCCAGACTAAACATCCCTAGTTCCCTCAGCCTTTCTTCACAAGGGAGATGAACAAGTTTCTTCATCATCCTCATCCTCTGTGGGTCATCTCTGCTGTCCTGCAGAGCAGCTGTAGGTCAGTTCAGCTGTTAACAGCAGTAAAACCCTGGCACAAAGAATCTTTCCTGGAAATCATTCTTCCAAGCTCCCGTTTTCAGTAGTCTGCGGACGTTGCCAAACTGGAACAGTTTGACCTGAAATTTTTGGCATAGTGGGTATCCAAGCCCAGGCTGTGTGGTCTTGGAAAGCTTTAACCAATATATGGCAGATAACTTGGATTAGATAACATTTCTGTCGTTGAAAATAAAAGTATAACAACAGTGATCCTTCCCACATGGCGTAGGCAGCAATTCCCAGCCTGGGAAGCAGGAAACTGGGTTGCACTGTCAGGAAGGATGAAGATGCTTTGAAACCATATAGACCGTGCTTTGCTGCTGGGTCTCAGTGTGGTGGAGACAGCTGACTGGAACAGAGGGCTGAGCCATCACTCCCTGAGGGGAGAAGAGCCTTCTCTGCCTCTCTCCACTGCTAAATCCAGGTCCCCACCACCAGCATCTTCATGGGAAAGTGGAGGTTGTTAAACCCACTTCTGATGTGGTCCGTTGTGGTTGGGAGGGTGATGGGGTGATGCCCCCTTTTCCTTACTGCATTGCTGGAAATCCTCTAGGGCACAACCATGCCCTCACCCCACAGTTCAGGCAACCAGTTATGTCCTCTTCCCAGGCATCAGGCTTCTCACACGGGTGTATAAAGGCATCCTGAAGCCTCTGCCCATGCTGGGAAGTTCTTCATCCCAGAGACATAAGAACCGACCAATTGTTCCCAGCTCAGTTTCAGCAAGATGGGTTGGGCATCAGTCTTGTGAGTCACTCTGAGATCCTTCAATAACAAGGTCTGTGGAGCTGAAAATCATACCTGGTCACAGAGATGCCTCCTGCTCCGGGCTGAACCTCAAAAGCAGGGGATCAGAGCAGTGACAGGCCTGATGGAGAGTTAAGAGGGAGCTTTTGCCAGTCTGATAAGCCTGAACCCAACCTCTACAAGAAAGAGGCATTGTGCTGGTTTGAGTATAGAGCAACAGTTCTGGTCCAGCCACTCCAGACTTTTGTGGATGCATCAGGGGCATAATTCCTCCCTGGCTGGACCTCACTAGATCTACACTTAGTCCATAACAAACAGATTATTGGGGGGTGTCATTTGGCTTCTTCCATATCAAGCATCTCATTACCCTTCACACTCTCACAGAGTGCTGCTCGTGGTCCTACATCACCCAGAAGTTCATAACAAACCTTCCCCACAGGGAACATTCCAGCTCCTGTCAAATGAGTCATCTGTTCTTAAAGCTTTTGTGACCAAAATAAGGGGTGAAGATGACTGACAGAAAGCTGGAGTCCTTCCCTGGTGCCTTCATCTGGTTGTAGCATGCTTCCTCTCCTGCTGTCAGGGAGCATCTCTGGGGCCAAAGGACTGTTTGCTCTCTAGAAACATTTCTTTCTTAATCTTGCTGTAAACAGAGAGCCACAGGGCTTTAGTTGATCCAGCAGAAGGAGAGTGTTGGATCACCAGGGAGAAGAACCTGTGTAGATCTAACAACTGTGATATTTAAAAGAAAAAAACCCAAACCAAACAAACCCTAACAAGCTAGCTCAACATTTGTGTGTTCCTCTACATCACAGTCTTGGCTTAACCATGATCCTGCTCTTCTCAGCAGAATTAAAAGCCTGAACAGCTCTTGTACTTCAGACAGAAATAAATACAGCAGATCTAATCCTAGGACTTATTCCAAGCTTCCTTTGTCCCTTTTCTGCTGAGAAACCTTGGGAAATCAGTCCTTTCCTCTTCTCACCATCTGACACAGACAAACTTTGGTTGATGTTTTGGGGCTTTTCTGTAGGTAAATGCTGAGCCCCAAGCCCCTCAGAAATGCTGGTGAACTTCACACGACCCCAAGGAATGAACCATGCAGAGATTTACTCAGTGATGGGGCAGATATTTCAACCAGTCACCTGTAGCTCAAAACTGGCATCTCCTCCACAGGGTCATTTTTGTTTTCCCGAACATCCCTTTGACAATACCCCGTGTCCTTCTGACACCTTGGTAAGGCTGGAGAAGAAAAAGTGCCCCTTTCCACCTCTTATTCTTCTTTCCCTAATATCTCACTTATTTACCATTGTTAAAATTCCTCTTCAATTAATTCCTATCCCTCACTTGGTTTCACTTTTTAATTCTCCTCTGCCTTTGTAATAACTTACAGTCTTACTAATTGACCAAGGAACTTGGGGATAGGAACAATTTTTTTTTTTAATAATTCATTTTATTGCTGCTCTTCATTTCCTTATTCTCTTGCTGTACTGGCTCTCTGAAGTAACCCTGGAGTGGATTTTCTCATTTCCAATCCCCTGTTTGCAGCCAAGTTTCATAAGTCTGAGAAGGAAAATTAGAACAGGAGTAATCATAATAATAATAGTAATGATAGCAATAATAATAACTACAACAGTAGATAAAGATGAAACTGTAGCAGTGTGAAGGCAGATTAGTGGCCATCAGCACTTGATAGCACTTAGAGCTGATGTTGAGCTATGGGTTGACCCAGAGGTTTATAAACATGAACATGCTCCATTGGACTCTGGAGGTGTCTTTATTAAAGCCTCCAGATTTTAGGCACTTGAGCTACTCTGCACAGTTGAATCCCCCAGGACTTGCTGGGAGATATTTGGACCATCATCCAAGTCTCTGCTTCAAGACATGGAAACCAGGGGTTTGACCCATAGGGTGCCATGCAGTAGAGTCCATCTAGTGACTCCCAACCACCCAGTCCTTCTCAAATTCAACATCTTCCTTCAGAACCTCTCCTAAGAGTCTTTCTTTGACCTACAAGTCAAGGGGAAAACCTCCAGCATGGAGATGCTTGCCATCGACCCACAAATGGAGCCAGACCCACACCCAGGAGGCTTCTCACATCTGACCACGGCTCCTTCCAGGGGCAGTGACTTTAAACACCTTTCTGGAGCTGTGTCTGAGTTTGGCTGGACATCCTTCCTCCTCCTTCTTCTTCCTGCAGGGTTAATACCTGAGCCTGGAAACATTTCAGTGAATATCTCAGGTACCTCTGGTTTTTATGGCTTCTATTATCATGCCCATTATTCTGCTCCAATGTGGTTATTGGCTCATTAGTATTTAAATCAGCTGATAATACACGGAGAGATATTCCTTCTGACACCGGCTTTACAGCTGGTCCCTGGTGTGTGTGAGGAGGAAGGGGGTTGGTTTAGAACGGTGCCAGTTGATGCCATTTGTGTCAAACAAGCTTTGATTTTTTCTAGCCCGCGGGCTTGACAGAGCAGGGCCGTGCAATTTGGTGGAGATTAACATTTCCCCGTCCACAAAGGGAGGATTTACCGAGCTTATTGAGGACCTCGAAAATGAGCTGCGAGGGAGGAACACCCGGTGCTTTGCTTTCTTTTTGTGGACAATGCAGCCCCGTGGCAGTGTGGAGGGAAAACTGTGTGGAAGGATGCTTTTTAAGCAGCTTTCGATGGGTTGCAAAGTCCCCGTCGTTGTCACTTTGTAGGGGGGGATAATGAGCCAAAAATCTCCCAAATCATGGAAAAAAAAAAGAAAAGCAATAAATGGGGGTGGTTGGGGTTAGGGGAGGCAGGATGGAGGATGGAGAAAGGAGGTAGAAAGAGGTAGAAAGTGAGAGAAGGGGATGTTAAGGAAGGATGAGAGAAGAGAAGAGACGAGACGAGAAGAGAAGAGAAGAGAAGAGAAGAGAAGAGAAGAGAAGAGAAGAGAAGAGAAAAAGAAAAATGGGAAAAGAAAAAGATAAAAATAAAAGGCAAAGGAAAAAATAAAAAAAAAAAAGAAAATAAATAAAGATAAAATTAATAAAATTAATATGAAGAAGGCTCATTGCTGCCTTCAGAGCCTGGAGGCATCATGCTTTTCCAGGCCTTGACAGCAGAGAGCTGTGCTGTGGTCACACAGCCACTTGCATGTCCTCATTTTACTCTTGCAGGGAAAGCAATTGTCACAACTAATTACAAGCATGGTGGAGGAGACGTGGTCTCCAGTCATTGAAAGCACTTCTGGAAAGAGCTTCCAGACCAGGGAGGTTAATCAGGTGTCTGGGCATCTGCCTAAGGATTTGGGAGACGGATGCTCATGTCCCAGCCACCCTACAGCTTCTTGGGTGACCTTGGCCAAGCCAGATGCAGGCTGCCAGTGGTGATGAGCAATGCAATTCCTCTTGACAATCCTACTCTGGCCTCTCAGCGTCGTATTTAACCTGTTTGTGAACTGGAGAGTGTGGTCTTCTGGTCTTCCAGAGCAGGAGATTTCCTATTCTTTTGCCAAGAAAATTTCCCACCCTCCCCCTCTGCTGGTTTGGTGGCCCTGATGTAAGGGTCAGCAGGGACCACAGTGGGAAAAACAAGACCACAGGGATGATCCAGCTCTTCTCTTGCACCCAAATCCTGCCCAAAGCAGGGGTGGCACAGGAAGGAGTCTTCCCTCTCAGAGAGGCAGGCGAGGAGAAATGAGCACAGCCTTTTCCCAGCACCCTCCCTGCTTCCAGCAGAGGAGCAAACTCATTCCAGCCCTGGAGCAGCAGAAGGATGGCACCAAGCTCACACATTCAGCAGCTGTTTTTCCTGGGGCTGGAAGGCAGCTATCAGTCAAAATTAACACTGCATGACTGCCTGCGGGAAGGGGTTTTCACTGCAGAACAATAACAGGATAGCAAAGGGGAAAAATTGACCAGGGAGAACAGCCTCATGTAGGGGATGAGGGCAGAGGGGGGATTATTCACCTCTCTTCTTAGTTAAGGATTGGGAACATCTGTTTTTCAACCCCTGCTCTGCCACACATTTCCTGAAGCAGCATGGACCAGTGTCTGGCAAATAAATCAAGTTCCTGCAGCTAAATCAAGTTCCTGCAGCTTCTGTTCCAGAGTCTGACAGCCATACCCTATGGCAGGTGTTGTGGGGTGTTTGTCCACCCATAGCCCAGGAATTTCTGTGAGCAGGTCTGGTGTAGAGGTCACCTGAGAGTGGCTGCACCTCTGCCACTCTGTCCTGCTTCCTGGATGCAGGTGGAAATAACTCAGGTGTTTCATTCCAGGGTGGTTTGGCCTTCAAGGGAGCCCAATTTGAGGTGGGGCCACTGTCCTGGTTTGAGCTGGGACAGAACTGGTTCTGCTTGGTGATTTGACTTCCCAGCTCAGTCTCTCTCTAGTCCCTGCACTGGCTGGTGTTACTGGCAGATGTTCTCAGACAGTCTCTGCCTCCAGCAGTGAATGCTCCACATTTAAAGTCACTATCAAGGGTTGGAGTGGCCAGAAAGGCTCTGGCTTGGACTTGTCCTTGTGCACACCAAGGTCACTGCTCAATCCTGTGCCCCATGCTGGAGGTGCAGCAAAACAGAGGTGTCACCTACAGGGATGAGGGGGCAGGACAGGTCACCCCAAACTGACCAACAAGGGATCCTCTCCCCTATACCTCATATTCGTTGTAAAGCTGAGGGATCATGAATGTGAAGCTTCTTCTCTAATGGCCAGGCACCCATGGAGAGCTGGGGGGGTTCAGCCTGGAGAGGAGAAGCTCCAGGGAGACCTTCTGGGGGCCTGGCAGAGAGATGGGGACAGAGTTTGGAGCAGGGGCTGTTGGGACAGGACAAGGGGGGGGTGGTTTGAGGCAAAAAGAGAGATTTGGAATGGAGAGAAAGAAGGTTTTTTTGACACTGAGGGTGGCAGAGGCTGTGCCAGGGTGCCCAGAGAGGTGGTGGCTGCCCCAGCCCTGGCCCCATCCCAGGGGAGGTTGGGGGGGCTCTGAGCACCCTGCTCTGGGTGCAATGGCCCTGCTCCCTGCAGGGGGGTTGGACTAGGTGACCTTTCAAGGTCCCTTCCAACCCAAACCAATCTGGGATTCTGATTCCATGAAAACTGACTCAGACCCAAAGATGCTCCAGCCCCAGAACTGGGAAGAATGTGGGTCTACCTGTCCTGGCAGAAGAAGGAGGAAAGCAGTGGGGGAGGAGAGGGGAGCTGCTGCCCACGCTACTGAAGGCGATTAGGGAAACGATTCCATCGTGGGAAGTTCCTGTCACTTTTCATTTGCAAACTCTCCCCCGCCGGGATCTCTTTCACACCGTACACAGGAGCACCAGGGAGCAGATTCCTCTTTCGTTGTGGAAAGAAACTTAAATCATCAATATTGTTTGCTAAGGCTCTGTCCAGAGAGAGAAGAGAGCTTTGAAATGTTGGGCTGAGATCCTGCAGCGAGGTGAAGGGGGAAACATGTTCTGCTGAATTCAGAAGGGAAAAAGAAAATTGACAGATTAAAATGGGAGAAAAAAAAAAAAAAAAAAAGGGGGGGTTTTTTTTTTTTTTTTTTTCCCTTTTTTTTTTTTTTTTTTTAAAAAAAAAAAAAAAAAAAGGAGGAGATTCAGACTGCTTACAGGAACAGAACACAGAGAAAATCTCTCACTTTGATTTTCTGTGTAGCCCAAAACATCAGAGATGCCTCTGGTCCCTCCCTGTCAGCAGAACAGCAGAGCTTCTGTGAGAATGGTGCTGCAGCCTCTGCTTGGCTTCACACAGGTTTTGTGGCACCTTGGGGATGATGTACACTCAGTACAGTGTTAACTTGGTGGTGGCAGGGATTTGAGGAGCATCTCTTCAGGGGATGGCAGCAGAGCCAGCCAGCTCTTCTCACATCAAGTCAACTTACCAGACCCTGTTTTCATTTTCTAGGCAAACTCCTGGATCCAGAGTCTCCCAGATGTGAGCATTGCAGTGCCCAGAAAAGAGCCCATAGCACCAGAACCATGGTAGAAAAGTAAAACAGGGTCTAATTTGGGTGGAAACACTGTTCCCACCAAAAACCTGCTGGAGCAAAAAGCCCTGTGTGCTCATGCTGGTTGCATGAAAGGGTAGAGAGGGAGTGATGTGTGCTCATGCTGGTAGGAGAGAGGTGATGGATGTCAAGGGTTAGGACTGGGCTGAGGGTTCCAGCCCTCCCAGCATTGCTGGGGCTCCTCTGGCCCTGCTCCAGCAGCTCCCTGGCTCTGCTGAGGACTCCAGAGCTGCCCCAGCCCTGCAGGGGGGTCTCCCCAGAGCCCTGGGAGCAGAGGGGCAGGATCCCACCCTGAGGTTAAGTGAGGTTCCTTCAGACCTGATACACCAAAACTCTCCACCAGCGCTCCTGTGAGAACAGAAGCCACACACAACGTGAGCTCAGAAAGATTTCCTGGAACAACGGGAGGCAAAGGCATGTTCAGGGATGGTGAGGGGAATAAAACCCGCTGAAACCCATTGTCCCTGCAGGGTTCCTGGTTAGCATGGGGAAGCTTGTCTCCCATACCATATGACAACAGAAAATGAGCAGCAAATTGACCCATTAACAGTGCACCCAGCTGGGCATGTTCTTTCTTAACGCCTTTCTATTGATATGGAGAGGAGAGGCCACTCTAGCACATGAAATGATGGTTGGTCAAACAGTTTATTATGCTGGAAAATGCAGATTTGGCCTGAGTGAAACTCTCAGCCAACTAATTTTCCAGTCATCTGGTCAAAAGCCACTTATAAGATTTTTATTTTGGGTTTTTTGTTTGGTTTTTTTTTGGAGGAGAAATGTTGCCTTTTAAGATCTTTCTGTTTTAGAACAGTCACAGCCCTTCATTTTTAATACTTCTGTCACATGGAATGTTTGGATTTTTCATTTTCCAGTTGGAAATTTAGCAAAATGTAGTGATTACAAGTAAAATAAGGGGGGAGGAGCATCGAGCTGAAACCTTTGAGATAGGAAAAAAAAAAAATATCTTATCACTGTGCAACTGGAAACGATTTTGTTCTTTTCTTTCTGAGTTGAAGGGAGGGGCAAGAGGTAATGCTGCATTTTTAATGTTTGTTCTCTTCTTTGAGTTTTACTCCGGGTGGGCCCCAACTGCATTTAAACAAGTTATTGCTGCAATTCTCCCAATTAAAATGGAACAGCTTATTTCCCACAGCAGAGAAAAAAAAAGGCTGCAAATAGAATCACGAGGAATTAGGAGGAGCAGGAGCCTTTGTTATGAAAATGCAGAGGTTGCCAGCCTGAAAGCTGATTGCTTGATTTGTTTTGGGCATGGGTGTGGGGGGGGTTGGGGATTTTTGTGCTGGATTTTTTTCTTTCCTTTTTGACTGATGCAGTGATTTTTCACTCTGCAGGAAGAGTGAGATTCACCTAAGGGGCTCCTTAGGGTGATGCTCTGTGATCTTTGGCTGTGACCTGTGCCCTTCGGGTGCCCAGAGCTGCCTCTATCTGCGGTGGAAGGAAGATCTCTGCTGCCTGGTGATGGAGGCACATCCAGTCTCATGGTGAGAAAAGAAAGAACCCTCCAAGCTCTTCATTTTACTCATCCAAGTCCCTGTGACTATATTTGAAAAGTGCTTATCACAACAGGGTTGGAGTGGAGAGACCTATGGGAGAAGGTGGTAGGGTTGGATATGATGAATAACATCATCTATCAGTGCCCACCTCTCTGGATGGTGGAGGTCTCCTCTGCTGTGAAGGGAACAGCAAGCTGAGCAACCCTGGGATTGGGTTTTACTGGGAAAAAACCCTGTTATTCTCAAAACCATATTGGACATTATTGCAAGACCTTGCACTTTACTCTGAAGGGTAACTCCTGGTATCACAGTATCACAGAGTATTAGGGGTTGAAAGGGACAGAGATTTTTTCCCATAAAAGAGCTAAAGAGCACATCAAGGTCTCGATGGACCTGTGGACAGCAGGTGAGCTTCTGGCCAGAGGGAGGAGACAGTGGAGCAGAGCTTCAGAGCATGGTAGGGGATTTCCCTTCAGGGGGGCACGAACAGCTCTGTCCTTCAGCCTGTCACCCAGAGCAGGTAGGGTGGGTGAGATGCAATAAAGCAGCTCATTTCCCAACAAGCAGGAGCCTTTGATTGCCCACGTTCATCCAGAAAGATAAAGTGGGTAAAGTAATGGGTATTTACTCTTCCCCGCTTGTGTACATAACAGAATTGTGTTTCTTTTAATGAGAGCTCTGTTCTAATTGCAGTCATTACCAAAGTGAGACTTCAAGCTCAACACCATCCTTCTATTACCTCTGTGTGCAACGTGCTGCATTTCCAGTCTGCTCTGAAACACCCTCCTCCTTTGACATGAGCTGAGCCACGGTCCTCATAACCCTCTGAAAAGACAGTGAGCTTGGGTTTTTTTGGCATTCCCTCTGAAGCCTCCCCAGAGCCAGACATGTTCACAGCTCTGCAGGAGCCAAAGGACCTGGTGACGTTTCATTAATGGAGTTTGTCTACCCGCGGATCCAATTTTGTCTGCTCATCACTGCAGCCGGCGTTGTCGTGTGAACAGCATATGCCACAGCAGATGGCACGGACTCAATTCCAGCCAACAAGCTCTGGAGTGAAATCACTCATCTGCTCTCCCCTCCTTTAGTTAGACCAGGGGTGTTTCTGGGAGAGAGGTTTGAGATGAAAGGGGAGAAGCCGTAATGATTAGCTGAGCTCTGCCTCGGTATCTCGACCACCATGGCACTGAGAAGGACCCACAGCCCCTGAAGCTGCTCTTCAGCAGGTCACCTTTTCTCCTGGTCAGCCCCACAGAGGATGATCTTGGTTATTTAAACCCCAGCACTGGATGCAACAAGCTGTTGTGGACATCTCAAGGTGCTTTTTGTGCTGCACCTTGTAACCCACTGTGTTGCATTCCTTGCTTGCCCATCTCTGCTCCTGCCTGCTGGTGCCATGGTGTCTGGATCTTCCTTGGTGCCTGGGTTGTGGTTTCTCCTTATTCTATCTTAACCTTCCTGATTAATTAAAGACTCACTGGCCATAATCTTGCCTGACAGTGGACATCTCAAGAGACATTCCAGTTTCTTTCTCTCTTCTTCTTGCTGACTTCATACTTGTAGGGTATCTTGGGATTATTCTTGGTCCTCATTAGAGCTTTAAATGCAAGAACAGTCCTGCCCAGAGGCCCAACAGCAGTCACGTGTCCCTGACCATCTAAATTTTTTGGTCATTAGAAAGGAAATTCAGGAGATGGGCTTTGAAAATGAACAAATCAGTAAAATGGATTGGGCCACTGAATTCTGTGTTCTCTTTGGGAACTGTGTGTGGCTTGGTCCAACCATTTTATATGATCCAAAGTCCTTGTCTGAATAAAAATGCTGTCTGGCATATGTAGCAGGTATGGAACACCTGCCTCTGAGCACTTCAGAGCTTCCTCAGACTATTTTTGGCAGTGGTTTGCCCCCAGTGCTGAAGAGTGAAGCTGGTTTGGGTTGCATACCTGGGCTTTCTGCTTTTCCAAGTGGTTGGTCAACTTTCTCCAGTCTCCAGCTGATTGAAGATCTTGGCTACAGCTCCCATCCAGCCCTCCAAGGATTTCCTGCACTAGAGTCTGTGTGAGCTCCATCCCCAAACAGGCATGAAGAACAAACTCATCCCATTTTCCACCATGGTTGGTGTGTGTTCATGCTCCTTCACAGTGGGAGGCATCATCTCAGTTCCTGAAGCATTAAAGCAGCAATAACATGGCATTTGGACCTACCCCACCCTGCTGGGTCAAATAATTTGGGAGTGTTTCTGTTCTCCTGGTGGGAGCCTCCATCCCAGCAACCTCTGTACCTCTGCACTCTGCAAAGAGCAAACACAGGGCTATTTTTGTACGAGTTTTTCCCCTGATTCCACTTGGCTCTTCTTCACTCACACACTGCAGGAGGTTGCACCACCTCTTCCACCCTTGGCTGCTACCTCCATGTGTCAGCCAAGAGAGGAGCATGGGGCTTGCTCCTAGAGCAGAGCCTGCAGCAAAGCAACACATACAGCCCTCAGGGAGGTCTGGGGATAAACTTTTCTCTGGTTCCTGGGGTTTGTGGATCAGATCATTGACATTCTCTACCATCCTGGTCAAAGATTTGGATGGTGATCAGACAATACTTCAACTCATTCGATTTACAACGCAATTACATTTTAATAAGTTGTGACCTGCCACCTGTCAGCTGAGATCCAGCAGCTGACCTCATCTCCACCACGGATGGACGTGCTGCAGCTGAGTAGGTGGCAGTGTGGTAAAATATAATCTGTGGTAATTGTCCAGCCAGACCCTCGCTGTCTGACCTCAGCTAGCAGTGGGAACCAGATGCCTCACGTTCCCTTTTGGTTTCAAAGTGGTCTTATTTCTGACCTCACGAAACTGCTGCAGAGCCTTGGAAAGTCCTTTGGCTCCCCTCCCACCAGCCAGGCAGGGAAATAAGATTCTTTGGGGGAAGGAGAAAGTGAGTAAAAGCAAAATGTGACATACCCTTGTCTCGACCTGCACTGAGAGCTGATCCAAACGAGCTTCGTCCAGCTCTGACTGAAACTGAAAGACCATCTCTGGCTGCAGCCATTAAAATTAAAGAAAAATAAATGTAAAAATCTTCCATAATCCCTGATGAAAGATCCCAGAGAGGGTCAAATTCCTTTATGAGAATGAGACGAGAGTTTTTATGATCACACTGTGTTATTATACCCGGCTCCCCGTAGTGTCATATGCATCCTAAGAACCAATTTGCTACATATCTCCCTCTCTCTCCAGCAACATTAGGAACAAAACAACTTCTAAATATCCTTCCACGGCCGTAGATGTTGTTTTTTTTTCAGTAAACATTTGCTTAGTGGCATTCTGGGACCCCATCCTTGCAGAAGGGGAAGGCATCCAAGCATCGCCAAGGAGGTAAGTGGGGTTTTGTGGTCCTTTCCTGGGAATAGAGGCTGAATGGCTTGTTTTCTCTGTGATAGAAGAGGGCACTGAGTCTCCTGAGCAATCCTGGCTACAACAAGGATTACACAAGGCTTTCGGTTTCTTTTTTTTTCAAGTGATTTCCATCAACAGAAGAGTCTCTGTCTTAAAGGGAGAGAGCCAATTGCTCCTGCAAGGGGATGATCACCTGCAGAGAGCCCTCCCATGATTTTTTCCCAGAATAGGATGGTTTCTTTGGTACTTTTGCTTTTGTTTTGTTTTTCTTTTCTCTTAAACATGCATGGTACATCACCTGTTCCTTCAGACAGAGGTCTACACCTGGAAGAATAACAGTGGGACTGCCAGTTGGCAGATAGGGAGGGGGACAACCCCATGGAAACTTCCTTCTCTGTTGTTTCCAAGCTCGTTCAGAAAAGAAGCAGGGGTGAAGGAGAAAGGAAGATCATGGGGCATTAAAAACCCTGGAAACACATTCCTGCTGCTTCCCTGAATGTCAGGGGAGTGTTATCTGGCCTTGCATGCAAGGAGAGGAGAACTTGCACCTCGTGAAGTGTAATAAGGAACAGAGCACCTAATGGAAAAATCATTTGCTTGTGGCATTTAATTAAATATGTAAATTTATGAACGTCCCTGAAATCATCCCATTAAAAGGCAGAGCTGTCATGAATTTTGATTCCATTTCCACCACGGGCTTTCCCTCCATCCACCCCCCCAACTCCCTTCAATCAAAGAGGTGATGTGTGGGGATGGCTGAGTTGCTGCTGGGCCTGTCCTCGGGGTTTTCCCAGGGGTGACACACACATGAGGTGTTTTTGTTCCCTGCTGCTGGTCCGAGGAGATGGCAGATGCTTTTTTTTTGCCACGGGGGATCCAGGGTGGTTCTCACCATCTGGTCTTGGAGCTTGGTGGAGTGGCATCACTTCCCTGGAGATCTGATGCATTAACTGGTCCCTCACAATTTCAGTGGCTGTAAACTTGCCTGTCCACAAACCCACCCTGTGTGCAGAAGACTGGCATTGCCTTGAGCCTTCATAGAATCATAGAATTGATTGGAAGGGGATTGGAATGGACCTCTGGAGACCATCGAGTCCAGCCACCTTCTGCTAGTTCTTGTAGACAGCACAATCACTAATTGACAGTAACTGACACGACAGCATCTGGAGCTGCCTCCATCTTCCCATGCCCAGCTCAGCTTTTGGGTCTGCTCCATGGGATGTAGAGTTCAGGGTGAACAGTTCCTCTTAATCCTTTCACCCTTGCTCAGCCCCACGGGTAGACATGCATCAAAATCTCCTTCTTCTCAGCACAAACTTCATGACAACCTGTGCTTATTTCTGGCCAAGCAGCTGCAATGGGCATTCAGGTGACAGAGCAGAACTGCTTTTCCTCAGCTCACCTTGGTCATCACCCTGCTTCATAGAGTCCATCTAGGCAGGAGGTGCAGGACTTTAATAGGCTTGTGTGGGAAACAGCAGACAAAACAGGAGAGGGCAGAGAGCAGCAAGGAAGGTTACAAGGACAGCAGAGCTCTGTGGCAGACAAAAATGAGTATTGAGCTCCAGAGATAAAAAAACAGCATAGAAAAGGAAAAAACAGGGTAAGAGAAGGTGGACTTGTGATGAAAATCTCTACACTGACGTTTACACAAACCATCAGGAAGACTGAAGCTGTGCCCATGAGGACAGGGTCATGGATTTCTCCACCCCAGCAAAGCTTGTAGAGAGCACAGAGGTCTGACCCTCTCTGGGTTTTTGTATTGAGCACCATCTCTCAGCTGGACAGGCAGGCAGCCTCACTCTCCCAAATACCCACCCTGTCACCACAGCAGTGCCACCTCTTGAGGATTGAGGAAAACCCTGAGGTTCATCAGGTTTCTTTTAAAAGACCCCCCCTGTTTCAATAAGATACTCTGCCTTTTCACCAAGCGACTGCAGGACACCTCTGCAAGTTCACCAGCACTTCCAGCAGCTCCAGGCTTTCCCTCTGGGACATCCCTTCACAGGGGCCACCCCAGGTTTTTAAGGGACAAAACTGAGCCCCTCTGTTTGTCTAGGGACAAGCTGGACATCTTTTCTTGCTTTCTGGGGTGAGCAGGTCTTGTGATGCTCCTCACTTTCCACTTACTTGCACGGAGAGGCTGCGAGTGGATTGTTGACTCCCCAGGTGCACCACCGACCATCCACTCGGTTTATTTGTTCCTCTGTCTGAAGCAGGGAGGAGAAATCACTCATGTGTCGTGAGGGGACACATTTATCCTGCCGAGACACTGCACTGATAGGCTTAGAGAACAGCAAGTGGTGGAGGGGTGTCCTTTCTTCCAGCCCACTCCTATCCATGGCTCTCCGGAGAGACCAGGGACAGCTCCAGCTGTGCAAATGAAATTCAAGAGACTTAATAACATTTTAATGCATGCTCTTAGCACTGAGAGTTGGGTTGGGGTTTTTTTTTTCCCCCCTCCCTCCCTTCTTGCTTTCCCTTTGATGGTTATAAATGGAGGGGGTGTTGTTTGCTTGTACAGCTGCAAGGCCAGGTCTTTGGAGAAGGTAGGGAGGATGAGGGAGATTATTTTATCAGGAACTTGAAAGAAGGCATAAAACAGTAATATGCAAGTGTGCTGATTTCCCAGAGAGCAGTAATCAGCTAATAATCTAATCTGTCAGCCTGTCTCAGCATTGATAAAAGTCTTCATGGCTCCTGGAGTGAAACTGCACTGTCCATTATCCCAGCCCCATCATTGAGCTTTTTGGGTTATTGCAGCAGAAGACAAACCCAGTCATAAGCCCAGAAGCTGCCAGTGGGTAATTGCCCACTCAAGCCTTTTATCTTGATCTGAAGGAGGGGTGAAGGACTGTTGAGGCTACAGGAGGTGGCTGTGAAGCAGAGTGTGCCATTCCTTTGTCTACAGGACAGCCAACCCAAACATTCCCAGGAGTTGAAAAGCCTCCAAAATACGTGCTCAAGACTGAAAAGCCCAGACAGTGAGGTTCAGAGTTTCTCCAGTGCCTTCCTGTGTTGGATGATGGTTGGTGGTTCCTTCATGTTGACCTGTGCTGAAGAAGTACTTTGGAAAACTCCGGAGATGGGCACTACACAATTGATGGAACATTGTCATTGAGGATGTCCAGGCTTTGCAGACTTTCTGTTGGCAAGCACAGGATCACAGAAGGGTTGAATTCATCCATGATATCCACAGGCATTCATGCTACATTGGTTTTGTTATCACCTTTTGGAGATCAGGGTGACACTGCTCAGTTCTAGTTGTCTTTGTTAGGGCATGTTTTGAGTTCTTAGCCTGCTAGCCAAAGCACAGAATTACCTGGCCATTTTGTTTACTGTGTTTTTTACCTCTGTCACCTCTTCACTCCCATGGGAAAGGAAGGATAGACTGAGCTGATAATGGACAAATGACAGGGGAGAGTTCCTGGATGCATCTATAGCTATGGCATCCACGTCTGCTCTCCTTTGCATCACCCTGGGCAGACAAACCTGCAGCTCACAGGGTGCTGCTGAACTCTTTTTAACACCCAGAGCATCTGAGGCTGTGGTACCCACACAGCCTCTCTGATCCAGCCACAGGGCAGTGTGAGAGAGGAGCTGAGTGTGAGAGGTAGAACAAGATGATCTTTGTGGTCCCTTCCAAAACAAAACATTCTGTGTGATTCTATTATTCTATTATTCTATGTTCTCACTTCACTTCAGTCAAATTCTGAGCATTTCTTCAGCTTCCACACGCCCCACAGAATTGCTCTAGGGCCAGACCCACACATACACATGCAGCAGCTCCTAAATGTGGGAGAAGCAATTCAACAGCAGCAGACAGTTCAGAGATCTGGCTGCAGAGCCAAACGAGGGTCCTCCCTGGCAGTCTGTCCTGGCTGTTGGGGTTTTCAAAGCACTTCAGCACTGACTTCATGGGATGTGAGAGGTGTCGTTTTTCCCCCAGTGGCACCATCCAGCAATTCTGCAAACAAACAGAACCAGCAAGAGCCCTGGGAAGAAAATGAACTGTGCAGGGGAGAGTAGAAGGGCCTGGCTGAGTGAAGACATTTTATTTGGAGGAGGGGATATAATGATGCATAACATGTACTTTCTGAGAGCCTCATGCAGGGGAAAATGTGTGTTTGCATGGGGGCCAATGAATCTGAAGTGTTTCTAGCCTGATGTTCTAGATACAGACCTGCAGAGATCCTCCATTTAGTTCAGATTGAAGGTCCTGGGCTGTATTATGGTGAGGAATTACATTTGTTCATAAAACTTTGCTATCTTTCATTATCAGAGATCCCTGGAGAGCTGAGAGCTCTCCTGGCTACACTCTTCTGTCCTCAGCTGTCCTCAGACAGTTCAGAGATGGGCTGAAGGATGCCAAGGGTGGGGAGGCTCATGCCCAGAGTGTGGGCTACTCCAGTGGTCCCCCTGCATCAGAAAAACACTCTTCCTATCACATCTCCAGGAGCTTTTGCAAGTCTTTGGGTAGCAATTGACTCAGAGGTACCATTGATTTTTTGCTGAGGTCTGGAAGATGTTTGGGGCAGGGAACCTGTGCCCTACCCTGAAGCTCCTTCATTAGTTCTGGGCATGAAAAGCATTTTCAACCCATTTGGTTGGATGAGAAGATGAGTTGAAGAAGGCTTGGGAAAATTTGGTGGCATTTGGGCTATATTCCATGTCTGTATGTGTGTAGCTAAACCAAGCTAAGCTCAGCTAAGCTTAATGGCTACTAAATGCTAGAAATGCTCCCCTAAGAGTTTTGGGAAGCTCAACCTCTGTGATTTAGGGTGATAAATGTTAAGAACCTGACAAGTTCCCTAACTGCTGAAGATGTTTGCTGACAAACTTATGCAGTTTGCTTCTAAACACACTTGTGAAGCTACTCAGCTCAGCAGGTTTTCAAGGTGGTCTCTTAGTTTTGGAACTCGAGCTACGCTGGGATGCAAACAAAAAATAACCACTTTTTTTTTTCATCTATCTCTCTCCAAAAAAAGCTTTTCACTGCTTCCAGCAATGAGAAGGTGGCAGAGGGTTTCTAATTCTGAAGCTGTCAGCTCATTTGTTTCTGTGGCAGCTGGAGCAGGCAGAAGTGACGAGGATCTGGAAATTGGTGAGTCTGAAAGCTGTGCCTGAGACAGCAGGTTTTATTTGGCTAATAATATTTATAATTGGTTGATTTGTATTAGAGGGAGGTGAGAAAAAAAACCCAAGTTATAATCAGAAGGTTGAAAATCTTGTCAGATTTTAACTCTGTCGAGGACCAGGGAATCTTCCATCACGTTTGTCTTTTTCTCTGTGGCCAGCACCACAAAATTTCCGGGTCTGTCTTGAGTGTTTTCTAATTAAATTAGTGTTTGTTTTTCACTAGGACACACATTCCTCTTGCAATGGCTGCTGTTATTTCCTTGGATGCTCAGACAGGACCATAGCATCCTGGGAGAGCCTGAGCTTCAGTCCTCCCCAGTAAACCTCAGCTCACCTTCAACTGGTGATGCTGGAGACCCAGCACAGGGAGATGTCACCAAAGGCCTGAAGGTTTCAGGGGACACAATGCTCAGACCATATCCAATATTCCCAGAGCCTGAGGAACACTCTCAAAGTCATTTTGGTGGCTGGCTCTCTAAGCAGGACATTCAGCAGCTTGGGGATTAGTCAGTATGACCCAAGGTAACAGTTCCACATCCTGGCAGCTCAAGACCCTAGAGGTCAACAAGCCAAAGCCCCACCTCTCCTGTGACTGAAAAGAAAATTATTATTATTGCTAATTAAAATAAAAATAAATTAAATTAAATTAAATTAAATTAAATATTGATGTTTCAGAGTAACTAACATTTCTAAGTCAACTCCAAGGAACAGGGTTTTTCTCTCTTTTTGATGTTTATTCCTTGGAGTTTTCTTGCAGAAATCTGGAAGCTTGCAAGGGACCTCCAGCCAGGAGAGGAGAGGAGCTGGTGGGTGAGCCTGGCAGGGTTCACCTTCAAACTCCTCGCCCTGTTTTTCAGCAACCTGAGTTTATCAGCTCAGGTCAAAGCCCACGGCACCTGCTCAGCACTGAGCATGGTCAGCTGCAGGAGTCCCTGGTCACCATCCCTGGGATGGCAGCACATTGTCACACAGGGGAATGGGGCCAGCTCTGCCCGAGGTGGGTCAGGGAATGAAAGGGAGCCTTGCTGGTGGGGAGCCTGGCAGGCACAAAAGCTTCCCTTTGAAGAGTATATTTAGGACTCCAAGGATACCCAGTGTGCTGGTCTCCTTAGCAACAAAGCATCCTTTGCCCCCAAAGAGGACAAAGCCTAGGACTCATCCCACCTGCCTTCCCATGTGCTATGCAGGAGGTGGAAGGGTGACCTTGTCCCTGCCTGACTCGTGACAGCCACTGAGGTGCCTTCTCTCCTCAGGAGGAAAGTGCAAATGAAACTGAAAAGCCAGAATGAGCACAGGAACATACTGGGGGTGGTTAGAAATTTGGTTGAAGCTATTGGAAAGGGATATGGAGACCCAGACCCAGACTGGAAGGGTCTTCACTGTGTGTTCCAGTTGGTCCATCAGCTTTCACAACCCTTTTACTGCTTCCCTGGTGGGTGGGCACAGTGCAGAGCAAAGCTCAGCTCTAACCCATCACTGAGCTTGTTGGGCCACTGAACAGGTTTTACCTGGGCAAGCCTGAAGACTCAAG
Organism: Ceyx cyanopectus; assembly: GCA_013401355.1. Lineage (NCBI taxonomy): Eukaryota > Metazoa > Chordata > Aves > Coraciiformes > Alcedinidae > Ceyx > Ceyx cyanopectus. The sequence goes on from VYZU01013203.1 coordinate 72,990, forward strand.
AACTAAGCAGCAGAAAACCAGCAGGCTCAGAGCACAGTGGTTGACTCTTTGAAGCAGCCTGGACCTCTTTTTGTCTGGGATTTTGCAGCTGCTAATTGGCTCTCTCATAGACATGATACTTCTTTTGAGGGAGCTGAAAAGGCTTGAGAGACAAAAGAGTTTTCTTCCCAGAATGGAAATCAAGCTGGCAGTTGTAGGATGCAGCCTGACCTTGATGATGGAACAAAGGTTTTCCTCCTCTCCAGGCTGGCCTGAAACCCAGACCTATATCTGTCCATCACTCTGTCACTGTGTGCAATGCTGACAGGATGACCAGAGTGGAGATAATTTATCTGCTGATCCCTATCACTACAGGGTCTCTGGACTTTGGCTGGTCATCAGTGTCCCTCCTATCTACGAGTTTGCTCAGACCAAGGTATGGCTGGTACCTCCCACTAACTGGGGTCTAAATCCTCAGAGGAAAATTAATCACCAAAAAGGGTTATGTTGCCACCAAATAGATCCAGAGACCACGACCATCCACAAGTATCAAGTTCATTATGAATCCAAAAGCATCTCCCTCCTGAGACAGAGCAGAAATCCTCTGGTAGATGCAAGACCAACCAAAGGAGGCAACTCTTTACCCGTTACCCAGATGAAAACCTCCTTGACCCAGGAGGCTGCAGATGCTGTTACAGGGGTTCAGAAAGGGGCCAGAAGGAAATGCCTCAAGAACTGTTAAATATAAAAAGGTGTCTGGAGAGAAGGTTGAGGGTGGCCACTAAGCATGAATGTCTCTGAACATACCCTATGTCTCATCCTGCTTAGAAACTCTTCTTAGAGGCACCTTTGAGTGACACCAGAGGGCTGCTTCACCTGCTCAAGACTCCCAGAATCCATTAAATGAGGGGATGAAGGCAGAAGAAGCTCTCAGATGGATCCAGGCTGACCAGAAAGCTGCCTGGCATGCTGCTCAGTGGTGCCTGTGAAAGGCTGGTTGTCCTTCACTGTCCTGGCCTCTTGCTGCTCTGTATAAATCTCCAAGCACTGTTTGCTCTTCTCCAGCCTGGACAAGCCAAAGTAGGCACGGTGGTGGGAAGCAAAAATCACCAAAGCCCTTCTGTCATCCTGCCTTGCCCTGTTCCCATCCCAGCCTCTGCTAGGAACCTGCAGAGACTCACCCAGGCTAATTAAACACCAGTTTACTCTTTATCATCACTTGTCTCCATCAATGACAGCAGCAGCCTGTGATGGCACGGACTGGGTCACTCTTAATTAGCCGTGAGATGAAGTGAGAACCTTGAAGGCTGTGGCAGACCTAAGAAAGGCTAATACTCCCTGTCAAGCTGGTGGCATTTCAAAGGCTGTCAGTTGGGATGTGAGTGAACCAGGGGAAACAAACCCACTCGCCTGGACTCCTGAAATGTCTCAGGAGCAGGAAGAGATGAGAGGAGGGAGAAGAACTTCTGGCTCTCAACAGCTCCCTGACAGGAGGTTGGAGCCAGCTGGGGTTGGGCTTTGATTCCAACCAACAAACAGCACGAGAGGAAATGGGCTCGAGTTGCCCCAGGGAGGTTTAGGTTGGATCTGAGGCAAAATGTCTTCCCCAGAAGAGTTGTCAAGGGCTGTCCCAGGCTGCCCAGGGCAGTGATGGAGTCCCCAGCTCCAAATGCTAGAACAGCAGCAGGAGATGGTGGAAAGCAGCTCTCATATTAAAGACTCCCATCTTCCCCATTATCATATTATAATCATCATTATTATTGCTGTTCTTGCAAATAAACCAGTAAAACCCCAGAGGGGAGCAGCAATTTGTTGCAGAGGTGGTAGGAAGCTGGGGAGGTCATGTAGGAACTGCTCCATGGAATAAGAGCCACCATCCACCCAGGCTGTCATCCAGCTCTGAGAATATCTAGTTGGACATGGTTCAGAGGGTGGAAAGAGCCTTTTCTGTCCCTTCATGGGCAGTTTGCAGCCAGAACAAGCCCTAGGAGGAAATCCTTCTGGAAACCCACCTCCCTCCCACCTCTCCTGTCTACCTCCCAGCAAAAGATGAATCTGTGATGGCAGTGGAAACAGTTCCAAGATGCTGCAGCACCAAGTGTCTGCCTCAGCCATGGAGCCTGTGGAGGGAGATTGCCCCGAGGGGGATGAAGGGTTAAGTTTGATGGGTGCAGTCACCCTCAGAGCAGCAACAGGGGATGCTCTCCACAGGCAGAGAAGGTTGGTTCCCAAAGCTGCTGGCCCGAGGCAAAGCCATTGAGGGATTCAAGCATTTAAGAGATTTTCTTCAAAGGTTTTCACTTCGACTGACCTTTTAAAGGCCAATTCTGTCGCTTTTTTGTAGTTAAAGCTGATCAGTGGGGGACATTGTTATCAGTTATTTACTTTTTTTTTGACCTCATGGTTATCCAAAATGACAGGTAACTCTCTAATCCCAGCCTAAACCACCTAAACCACCTGGAATAAAAATAAACAGGTTAGTGACTCAAGACTTACTTTTTTTTCATGCTTGTGTTCTCATCCCAGCTTCCCTCCATCCCCTTGGCCCTTCAGAGCCACACAGCAAAACTGAGCAGCAAAACTGAGACAGACCATGGGCTCACTCACCTCCCCAGTGGCCAACAGCAGCTGCCAAAGGAAGGGAGTGAAAAGCAGTCAGCACACAGTGATAGTTTCCAGATTACTCTTCTTGCTCTTTGCATCTCAGGTTTTCCACAGAAGTGATGACTTCAATGAACTTACCATATCTGATATCTTTGCTTCTCTGATTTTTTCCCTAGTTAATCCCATGTTACCCCTTGGTTCATCCCAGAGAAGACTCTGAACAGTCAATCTTATCTGTCTTCTCTGTGAACATCATGATTTTGTGGACCACCCTCGTACTGGTGGATACTGCCAGTGTGCATTCGTATATTTATAGATAAAAAAGAGAGGAAATATTGCTTCTTTATAACCTAAAATGCTCCCAAAAGCATTTAGATCCAGAAAGATCTAATCCCATCCTTCAGGTTTGTTTGTGTTGCACCTCTGTTAATGAATTAAGGCTTTTACAGACTAAAAAGGCAAAAGTATTGCCACCAAGTAAGTTACCTTATCTTCCCCAGCTGAGAAGAAGTGTAAAGAGAGCACAGAAAACAGGTGAGCTGTGGAAAATCATACAAAAGATGTATTGATTTATCTTTTTTTTTTATCCCTCTTCCCTCTTTCCCACCTCCCAGCTGGTGCTGAAGAAGAGATAAGAGCTGCTGGGACTTCTAAGGGGATGAGTCACCTTCTTTCAAGCCCCTGTGACTTGACTTTTAAAAGTCAATGAAAGAAAAGCCACAGCAAAGTGAGAACTGGAAGACCCACCAACCCAGTGCAAAGGAGGAATTATCCAAGGGAGGTCTGTTAATGTGAGCAGGGAGGGGAGGCAGGGAGGTTTATGTGCAGAAGTAGTTTAAAATCTGCTTCTGCCCTGGACTCCTGCTCCAACCCCAGGCCAGCCCGGTGGGATGAAGCATCCCCTTAACACCCTGTCATCTTGCATTTCTGCAGCCTGAAAGGACAGGGCATCAACTAAAGCCCCACGGGACACACTGAGCAGGACACGGGTGTTTTCTGCACTACCTGCAAGTGAAAAATACCCAGCAGGTTCATGGTGGAGAAGCAGCCACTTCAACTCCAGCACCCCCTGCAAAGAGGCAAGAGCCCCGTGCGTGGAAGTAAAACAGAAGGAAGGTGCCTTGAGAAATTTTTAGGTTATTTGACATATCAAGATGAGTTTACAATGCTTACCAGGGTAGGGAGCTTGTTAAAGAGGCCTCCAGCAGAAAGGAGGCAGAAAGGATGTTTGTTCCCTTTGCTTTCATCCTCCATCACATCAAAGCCTCCCAGTCATCTGCTCAGCAGCAGGCCTGACTCACACGAGGCTTCAGGGAGGCATTTTCCCTGTGAGACCCCTCTGAGGGCTCTGGTGACTCATGGGGGCCTTTGGGCACCCTGGCTTCTTGCCCTGCTTTGCCCCTTGGGAAGGGCAAGGGAAGGATGCTGCCTTCAGCCTGCATCCCTCGTGCTGCCCTGGTCCATGCGTTGCACGGTGACCTTGGTTGCTGGTCCTTCCCCAGCAGACTCAGGACTCTCAGCTGCTTTGGACCATCCTGTTGCCAAGGAGTTTCATCTCCTTTCCCTCAACAGCTGCCCAGAACATCATGTTAGACAGGATCAATCCTTGCTCAGAATCACCTGTTCTGGGCTGGTGGTTGGACCATGTCTCCTTGTTGGCTCAGCCTCACACCTTCTGGTTTCCCAGGTTTCAGCATATCTTTGCTGCTGGATTTATGCCTGTGTAAGTGTGTATCTCATGACAGAGACAGCTCCAGGTATGGGGTGATATTTCCACCTTTTCCTGAGAGCTGTGCATCACTTGGAGCCATCAACCTTCCCAGGTGCTCCTGGAGCAAACTCACTGGCTTCATCTCACCTCCTGCAGGATGTAGCACCAGGGTTTCTCCACCACGTGCTGTCCAAACCCTGCTGTCCACACTGAGACCTACACCCAGCAGGGCAGTTACAGGTTGTCCACTGTCAATTAGGAACTAGTCTCATACACAGACATACCAAGGTTTTGGGGAGAGGGTCTGATCCATTTCCCAAGCACAGAACTGAAACCCCTTCACAGATGACAGAAAGAATTCCATTTCTGATGGCCTCAGGGGCTGATCCAGTCCCCCAGGTTAGTGATCTGACTAATATACACTAAACCAAAGCCTTAATCACAGGTTTCCTAGCAGTGCTCATTATCACAGCATCAGAGTATGTCACAACCCATTAATTAACTAATCTTTGCGTCCTTGGGGTACATTATCCCTACTTACAAGTGGAGAACTGAGCTTCAGAGAGCTTAAAACCAGAAGTTTCCAGGAATGCTTATTGCTCTGTATCACACAGAATCTGGAGTGCTTGCCAGCACCAGCAGACAGCTAAGATGCACACAAGTGGTGCCTTCTTCCACCCTTTGTGGTATCAATTATTATATTTCTCATTTCTCTCCTTTTCCAAGGGTTTTTTTTTTCCTCCCCATCCACCTCTTTACCCACATTAAGTCTCTTAGAAAAACATCCCCTGCATCCCACATCTTTATGGCATCCTTATGGCACTTGTGGCTTTTAGGCTTGTGTAGTAACATGGGATGTGGCAAGTCCTTGTTGAGCCAGGTCCACCAGTGCTCATAGCTGTGACCTAGGGGTGACATGCTCACCTCTCACCCCTGCTAAGGTGCTTCGGCCTCTTCACATTCAGACTTGCCTTAGTCCCTGGGGTCAGACACCTCCAGTGGTCATTGACAATCCTTGCCATCTAAAGCCATTCCCTGATATGGCAGAGAGAAGGGAGAGGAGATACCTCAACAGGATCAGGAGGGTGGATGCATCCCAATCCAGGACATCCCACAGCCACCTCCTAGTGCTGCAGGGTGGGATGGCTGCAGCTATCAGTCTGAAACAACATGAGACAACCACCATCATCTCCAGACCTCTTCTTACAACTGGTCCTGAGGTGTCTCCTCAGCAGGCTAGTTGCTGGAAGCCAACATTTGTTTCCTTGCAGACTTCATGGAGAGCTGTTAACTGGCTGAGGGAAAGCATCCTGAGAATCAGCTATGCCATCTCCTGATAAATGCCAAGAACACAAGAGGGAAACGCTTTGTGTCTGCCTCTTTGTACTCACCATCTGCCACGCTCACAGGTAAGAGAAGTCCTCCAGAGGAGTAACGCCTTTGGTTATGAAATGAGACACCTCCCCTCCCCCCAGAACTGCTGTGCATCAGCAGAGCTGCTTCCAGCTGCCCCCATTTATCCGAGCATCCCTTCCCCAGGTGATTTTACATCCCGCAAAGGTGGTGTTATCCAATCGCAGTCAGCAGCTCGACGGCTTCAATTGACTATGAAATGGAGAAATTCCCCAATGGGAGTGCAATCTGTGAAGCACTTTTTGATGGATGTTTAATGTGAATATTGACTATCTGGGCTTTTCTACCTATTAAGTGGAGTGGATTTATGTGAAGGCTCGTTGTTCAGTTTTCAGTGTCATAAGGCAGCTCTGTTTTGATTATGGTGATTTATTCTGCTCTGCTGCACTATCTGTAACAGCTTATAACTGATTCAATTCCCTATTACCTCCCCCCCCAAAAAAAGAAGAAGAAAAAAAAATTAAAAAATATCAGCTGCACTTGGGACTTCATAGATTTTTCAGAAAAGCATGAAAAAAAAATCCATGGTGATAATTTTCTCTGACCTGTTGCTCGGCCTAGCCCATGAGTTTTGTGACAGCACTAATTCCCACCTCAGATCCAATAACGGTGATCAAAGGAGAAGCCCTCCTTTGGAAACACAGCCTCCCTGGGTACAAATACCACTTAGTGATGGAGGATGCAACACAGCTTCTGTCTGCTGCTCCTGTGATCAATTACCCTCATTGTTAAAAAAAATATAAAATATAAAAAAATTATATCTTTTTCGGAATTGATTTCTCCAGCTCAAACTTCCAGCCACTTATTCATGTTATACTTTTGTCTGCAGGACCAAAAAGCCTCTGCCATCGATTTCTGTTCTCCGTGCAGACATTCATGGGCCAGCGTAAAGTCACTCCTTAATCCTCTCTTTGTTAAGCTAAACACAGTGAGCTCCAGGAGCTCCTCACAATAAGCAGCTTCCCAATCCTTTAGGCATTTTCTTGGCTCTTCTCTGAACCCTCTCCAGTCAGCTGTTGATCCCAGTCTGGACACAATGTTCTCGCAGCTTTGGCAGTGCTGCCAAAAGCAGAGGTGATACAGCCTCCTTGTTCTCACTGGAGCATCCATTGTTTCCAAGGCCAAGGATGGCACAAGCTCATTTAGCCCCAGGCAGAGAGCTCTTCTTCAGCCAAATATTCAGGTCTTTTGCAACCTCCACCTCTTGGAAAACAGTCTTGCATCTTGTAAATATGGGCAGAGCACAGAGGTTGGAGCTCAGATCCCACCCAGACCCTAGGTAGGTCTGACACCCAGGGGGTCAACCCATGTTGAGTGGTTGTATGGGGTCTGCTCCCTCTAACCATGCTCAGTGGGCTATCTCTGCCAAGACATTTAGCTGGATCTCCAGATCCAGAAGTGGTTTAGGCTGTCCACGTGTCCACATCTCTAAACTGAAGTTGCATGTTCTTCTTCATGAATACTAGATCAGAAGTGAAGATCACAGCCCTGATGTGCAGTCTAGGACACTAGCCCAGATTCAGTCCTGCACAGGAGTGCTCTGTGATAGTACAAGGAACAGTGGTCACAAACTGGAACATGGAGTTCCACCTCAACATGAGGAAAATCTTTATTGTGAGGGTGTCAGAGCCTGTCACAGCTGTCCAGAGAGGTTGTGGAGTCTCCTTCTATGGAAACTTTCCAACCCCATCTGGCTCTGTTCCTGTGTGGGCTGCCCTGGGGGACCCTGCTCTGGCAGAGGGGTTGGACTCCAGCATCTCCAGATGTCCCTGCCAACCCCTACCATACTACATTCTGTGATTCTGTGATTGTATTTCTCCATCCAGAATCAATGACAGGTGAGCAGACGTATCATTAACAAAATCCATCCATTTACCACCTTAAAATATTGGTACATCGGATTCCTTCCTGCCTTTAAGAAGCTTCAAGGATTAAAGGAAAATCCTCTCAAAGTGAGGGCTCACTTGATCAATATTTTTGCCACCTGAAAGTTAAGGATATGGTTTAAACTAGTGTAAAATCCCTCTCTAGACACTGAAGAGAGATCAGCACCTTCAGGAGAGATTGGTAAGGCTGGGTGAGATGAGGTCAGGTCTGGGAAGCATCCTGCCCATCTCCTTTAATACTCTTCCAGGAATATGTTCCTCACCTGCTGGTGGGTATAAGGTGCCTTCACCAGATGGTGAACTCTCTTACATATTCCACTTCCCAAGCCACCACTTGGACAGGACCCATTTCCTCATGTGTTGTTGTTCCCTGATACTGTCAGGCCCTTGAAAAGTACTTTTCCCAAGGAGACATCTTTTCCTCTCCTGCAGTCACTAGACTTGGGCAAGAGTTTCAAAACTTGGCTCTGCCTCAGGCTGCCCATGTGATTTTTTTTTTGACAAGTTAGATCAGGCCAAAGATTTCAAAGAGCTCAGTTCCTGTTAGAAATCAAAAAAAATAAAGAGCCAGATTTGTTCCTGACCATGAGGCATCTGGCAACTCCCACTGTGACATGAAGAGATGAATCTTCAAAAGAGCTGGTTCAAATCCAGCCCTTACTCACCCCAGGGCTTTTCTTTCTTCATCCAAAAGGAGGATGTTACCTCGGATCACCAAGGTGTTTCGAGGCCAGACTTGCAGCATTTCAGTGGAGGAAAAGCAGATAAGATATTTGGCTGGACCAGCAGAGTGATTTTCCACTTCTCTGTTTCCTTGTAGAGGTGGCAAGAGGATTTTGCTCTGAGCAAGAAATACTCCTTGCAGCACCTTTCCTTTCAAGATCTGCAGCAACTGGGTGATACCACCTTTCCTGAGTGCCATCCCAGTACCCAGCCCTCTGTGGTTTCCCAAACCAGGCAGAGTTTCCATGCATTTAACAACCCTCAGCATATCTCTTCTCAAGGTACATCTCCAGTTTCCCTTCACTGTTAACTTTTATCACATGCCATACTGAAAGTCCTGTGCTGATGACAGTGTCTGCCAGATCCTAAACACCAGCCTGGTTTTGGGTCTTTCATGCCCTCAGCATACAAAAAAAAAGGGATCTGGAAGCCTGCTGCTGGTTTCCTTCCCCTGATCCCTGCTTTTTGACTCATTCTATCTTTCTGCAGCACTTAGACTTTTGCTTTTGCACAGTGGCCGTCTGCTAAGCAGGGATACAAGTTTTGCTGAGGTTTACTGAACATTCTCCTAAGCTCTCAGTATCCTGCCACTCACACCACTGGTATTTATGCTGCATAATGGAGACGCAGGCAGGATTTTAATGGAAACATCCTCTAATCCATCTGCATGAGGATTTCCAGCTTTGTATTATTCTGCAACCCAGCTCTCCCTACTGTGGGCAGCCCAATACTCCACACCTCCTGAGCAGAAAATCAGAATAACTCTCCCAGGTGGCCAAACACCAAGAAATACAGCATTTGTAATGGGAACAGAGAGGAGAAAGTGCTCCTGTCAAAAACAATCCAGCCACCCATCCTATCTTCAGCACAGAAAGGGCTTCAGTGGCAAAACAAAGGTAGGGAACCCTGGATGGGGTTGCTGGCGATGTCTTGCCACGAGTAATTGTGTTACTCATCAGTGATAAAGCTCTCAGCAAAGGACAGAGGAAGGCAGCCCAGTGTAAGGAGCTGTGGGTAAAGCCATGGTGGCTCTAGAGCAGATGTTCCTCCAGGGGGTGGAGGCAGGACAACGAGTCATGCCACTGTGTACCAAGGAATGGAGATGCTGGCAATGCATGAGATGGATTTTCAGCTGTGAATGTCTGGGGAGATGTTTGGCTACCCACCTTGTGCCCCTAATGACATGGGTCCCAAACCCTGAATCCCTTATGCATTCAGGCTCCCAAAAGGATTTAATCACTGAAAGCCTGGGACAGCCTTTGAGGGCAACCACTTCATGCTAGCCCTGCCCTGCAAGCCCTTTCAGAGCATCGGTTCTGAGCCATCCAGCAAGAAAATGGCCACACCAGCTACTTGATCTGAACCAGTCCACTTCTTCTCATCACTGAGCTCCTCCTCTTTGCCAAAAAACACCCACCTACAGAGGAACAGTTGTTACCAGGCAGCTCTACAGGCTTGGACAGCTAGCTGAGGACTTTGGATGCTATTCAGAAGAAAGCTTTTCATCCTGGTATCACACATTACACCTTATTTAGTGGTGTGGGGTTTTTTTCCCTATGAAGCACTTACTCAAACAGCAATGACAAAAGACATCCCAGCCCAGCCATTTCAAAACACTGCACTCTCACTGCTTTCCAAATGAATGCCTGAAAGGTCTGGATTGTGTCAAGGCAAGAGAATACGGAGACCAGATCCTCAGGTGGTGTAAGAGGGCATCCCTCCGAGGGAGCCAGACAGCTCTTGCTGGTTTTTAGCCCAACTGAATGCCTTTAAAACTCAGCTGAGGAGATTGCATTGCTATTGATCAGATACCAGCTATCAGCAACGCAGGGGGAGATTTGTGCTTCTTGGGATGCAATAGAACAAGCTCCTAGAGCCCGCTGAGAGAAACAGCAATTTAATAAGAGTCGAAACATGCTGTCCACTGAAAGGAAATGGAATAATCGTGCAGACTGTTGAGAAGCAGGACATGATTCCTACGGAGGGGAAGTTTCTTTGTAAGAAGAGGATTAGCAGGCAAAGTGTGAATCTCAGCAGCTCTGCTTTGGACCAGTAGCCTCTGTCTTTCACAAATGTCCCAGTAATGGAGAAAGAGTCACTTAAAGAAACATTAGGACAGCAGCATCCGCACCAATTTGCCTGATAAAGCCTTTCTCCTAATCTTAATAGGAGCTGACAATTGTTGTCATCATGAGTTAGCAGCTCTGAGCTGCAGCCCAAGACCTGCTGGAAGGACAAAGCTGCAGCTCCTGGAGGGTTTTTCACTGTGTTGGATGTATGCACAAAATACACACCGAGGGCACAGTTTGTCTCTCCGTTTCTCTTGCTTTTGTGGAGTCCCTGGAAGGATGAGAGAAGCTGCAGGTGAGACATCACCCAACTGAACCTCATCCTGGTTCAACTGCCTACCAAGCAGCAGCAGAGGCTGCAGGTTTGGTGCAAAGCTTGCTCGTGAGGACCAGGCTGTGCAAAGCCAGGAAAAGTCTCCAGGAGTCTTCTGGACCTAATTTGGCACCTAAATAACATCCAACAGGGACAGGGAAAGCCTGAGAGAAAGCCAAATCTGAGAGGTAGGGTGGTGGATGCAGATCCATCCGTGGGGCCACAAGGACAATAAGAAAACACGGGGAAACAGGATGGTTCCTGATCTGCAGATAAACCTCTTCAAGTATAATGATGTGAAACTGATCTGTTCCTGTTCCTATCACCTCTATTTCTGTCTCACAGCCCTGATAACTTCAGATATTTACAACACACATATCCATTTGTCTCAGCTCTCTTTCTAGGCTGCAACTCATCTTGTTGCAGGTAGACATCTGAAAGTAGGTCATATTAATCTGCATGTGGACAAATGAATCCTACCCTAAGTGACAACTTCTGTCATGTGCAATTCACCCTTCTCCCCTTTTTGTCTCAGACTAAGTGTGTGCATCCAGCAGACAGTGTTATTCTGGAGGAACTATTTAATTTGAGGGAGGAGGGCTGTCACTATAGATGTTATAGACAGGGAGCTGCACCAGAAAAGCATCCTGACTGATGTCCACAGGCCATAGTACATAAACCACAAAAACATCTCACTTCTGCAGTATTTTCAGCCAAACTGAAAGCTTGATGACAAGCCTGAGGGTGGTTCTCAAAAAACTTGGAGGGTCTGCTAAGCCCCACGGTCCATCTGGAAACCACTTCTCTGCATGGTCCTGGCTGTACCTATCTCCTGGATGATAAGAGATGAGATGTGCCAGTGACTTAGCTGAGAAGACCTAGACAAGTTTGATCTTACTAATTCTGACCTGGAAGTCCTGTAGAAAATTATCAACTATCACATCAGATTGATTGATTTATTACTAAATTCCTGCTGGAGGTGGTGAGACATTTGAGGTGGGCAGAAATTTGGGAGGTTGTGAGCTGGACCCATTGAATGGGGAATCTGTGCAACCTGTCCTATCTGTACCCAGGTGAGATGAAGGTGGGTCACCCTTTAAGTAGGTGTAGGGCACTTGAGATAACTCCTGTGAATGAAGGGGCACAGAGGGTGTCCCAGACCAGAGCCCAGGACATGGGCTCCCCTTCTCCTACATGGCAGTGGGTAAAAAGGCAGGGGGGTTATCAGGGCCACCCACCACTGACCTGGGACACTAAGCACAGGAGGGGAATGTATTTCCCCCATCCCACTCAAGGGAGGTGCTGATTTTTATACCATTCACCTCTTGCAGATAACCAGGTTGCAAAGCTCCTCTCCTACCTCGTTGCTTGTCACCTCTGTGCAGAACTGGCAAGACAAGCAGGAAAGATGCAGCATTTTCCCCATCACCCTCTTAAAAAGACCTTTGGTGGCAAATATCTCCACCATGATTTGCCCTCTGTTAAAAGATTACCAGCTTAATTTTGCAGCTAACCCACCCTCTGACTCCCAAGCCTCCTTTTCAGGAAAAAAACAATTGATGTGGTTTGGGCTTTGAGGTTTGTTTTTTTTGCTGTGACATTTCCAGACATTTTCCTGCCCATGAAAACAGAAAAGTGACCAGCACAGATTTAACTGTGTTGTTGGGCAGGACTTATATAAAGGTCTAAATGGTCTTCACACTGTGCTTCAAAAGGCTTTGCAGGAGGCCACAGTGGGCTTTGCAAAGGGCACTTAAAAGCTTAGTGCTCGCTACCCTGTTACTGTGGCAAGGGGCAACATCTGGCTTTGCATCATAGCATGGCCAGAAAACATTTCCAGGTTAATTTCCCTTTATTTTCTCTCTGATTTTCCCCCTAAAATCACTGATGTGTAAAGGACATGGGTGTTGTTGCTCCCCAGGATTTGATGGAGTTTGCTTTCCACCTCGACCCTGTGCTCTGTGGCTGTGATCATTAAGGTGCTTCTCTAATTGCAGGAGCAAGCTATTGCCACATCTGCCCTCTTCAGGCTGCATAAATGAGATGTGATATTGCTTCAGCTCCCTTGTTTCTAAAGCAATAGGCAGGAATTGAAGCAGAGGTGCACTCAGCTCATAAAAAAAGGGCCTTTCAATAAAAAAAAAAAACCAAGCAGATCATGCAATGCCATCAGCAGTAAAAAAACTCAATACCCACCCTACTCTCCCAAATCACCAGCATTAGGTTAAACTTATTCAGCTAAGACTAAGGTGTTTTTATCAGCCTGCTCATGTTTAAGGTGCTGAAGGTCTCACTTTTCAGCTTTTCTCCATAATTACAAGAGTTCTGACAAATTAGTTTCGGAGAGAGAGGAATAAATAAATAAATAAATAAAGTTTTAATTGTGTAACTTTGGATGGCAAGAGGGACCATCCCAAGGCAGGGAAAGTTGTTGATGCTCATAGCATGACATGTCAAACTCTTTCTGGTGGGCTGGAAGGGCTCGTAGCCAGGCTGGCAGAAAAGGGAGAAGGAGGAGAACAGAGTGGGAGGGAGGGTGGGTGGGATTGCAGAGGTAGCCCTAGTCTTGAGAAACATTTTGCTCCAGGTTATGCTCTGGTTTTGCAATTACATGCAGAAATCTGGGTGTTAAGACAGTTCTGCAAGCAAATTAAAACCAGGTAATGGAGATGCATCTCTTTTTTTTGGTTATTCTCTATGTCAGACTCAAAAGGAAGATCCGATTAGCACCATGGCTATTAAAAGCAGTGCTGCTTATTTAACTTTCTCCTGCAAGATATGAGATTTTCTACCCCACAGCCCTTTGATGGACAGGTAGGATGATCTAAAATGAACATGGCACATATTAAAGGGATTCAAAGTACTCAAATGACCGCAGCTTGTACCAACAGATGGAAAACATTAGCAGGAAAGTGTGGTGCCCATGGGATCAGTGCACTCTCCTCTTACCTGTCAGCGACCCACAAGGCCTCACCATTGATGTCTACAGAAGAAACAAGACCTTGGCAGGAGATCCTGCTGGTCCAAAGCATCCTAGATGATACAATGAGAAGGATGGGAGCAATCAGTGAGCCACCAAACCAAAGTATGATCAGCACAGAGGACCACGGTGTGATGATGAAGGTGGCACAATTTTGGGATGTATAAGCCAGGGATTTCTCAAGGAAAGCTCCAAGTATCATGTTTGTACGTAGCAGTAGGCCCACAGTTGACTGAGACAATGCATCTTCTTCTGGTATGCACATTGAAAACCAGAGCAGAGAGAAATGAATGTTGGCAAAGTCTGAGTTAACTGCAGAGGACCCGCAAGTTCAAGTTGTCTTGTTATGAAAGAGGAAGGCCAAGGGGTGGATGAAGCACAGTCTGCAAGACCCCCTCGTTAAGTGCAGAAATCTGGCCTCACTTGTCAGTCTGTCAGACAAAGAGATAACAAGATCCTGAGGCTAGATGTTAAAGCAGGACAAAAATCAAACAAGAAATCACATCCGGTTGCTTTTTACTGGGAAAGAGAAATCAAAGTGGATCAACTTATCAATGGCTGTTCTGGGTCATCCACTGCTGGAAAAGACTTTAAACACAGTCCTGGGTGAGTTTTTGTTCTTTTCCCCAGTATCTATTATCATCCCATTAAATAGGAGGGGGACAATATCTTCCTGACCTAACAAGAAATCTCCACAGCCTGCCTGTGAGCTCATCCACTGGGAGAGAGGGAGCTGGAAAAGCACCACCTAGGCAAGAAGTTGCAGCAGCTCCCTGGAGTCCCTACTTTTCTTTTGCAGGGGGGCAGAAGCACTGAGCACATACCTCTTGTTCCTGGTCTTCTGGTTAGCTGTGCACTTGTTCATCCTTTCATCCATCTGGGGAAAAGCTTGTAACCCATCCCAGGGCATGGTCAGTAGCAGGCAGTGCCACCTTGGGAAACCAGAGAGGAGAAGGTAAGTAGCTCCTGGAGAACCTGCCATATGAAGAAAAGCTGAGAGAATGGATCTGTTTAGCTTGGAGAAGACACTAAGGGGGAATCCTATCTAAGCTTATAAATATCTAAAGGTTGGGGGTCAGGAAGATGGGGCCAGGCTGTGTGGTCTCCAGTGACAGGATTAGAGGCAATGGCCATAAACTGGAAAACAAGAGGTTCATCCTCAACATGAGGAAATTCTTCTTCACTGTGGGGGTAACAGAGCCCTGGAACAGGCTGCCCAGAGATGGGGTGGTGGAATATCCATCTCTGGAGACTCTCAAAAGACACCTGGACTTGTTTCTGGGTGATCTATTCTGGGTGATCCTGCTCTGTCAGGGGGGTGGACTCGGTGATATTTAGAGGTCCCTTCCAACTCAAACCATTCTGTGATTCTGGCTGTGGAAGACCATGCCCAGCCCCCACCAGATCGCTGTGATCTGCCTTCTTATTCACAGTTTGGACACCTCCAGAGAGCTTTTAAAATGCAATTTATTTTCCCTTCAGACAAACACGGGTCTGAATACTGGAACAAGAGGAGGAGGCTGGGATGGAGCAAGGGGTGAATTCTGCAAGCAAATCCCCATTGGCTTTGGTTGTTCTGTTGAATGGGCCTGCATCTGTCACATCTGATTAGATGGCATTGTCCTTTTTTATCTCCCTGATCTAAGCTATGATTCTTCCATTTTTATGTGACATTTCCTTGGCGAATGAGCTGCTTGGATTCTGTATTCAGAATGTTTCCCAAACCATAAAACATCCAGATTGCAAAGGGTAGTTATTTGCACAACTACCTTTTGTTTGGTTTGGTTGGTTTTCTTTTTATGCTCATTTTTTATTGTTTGTTTGCTGGTTTGGGGTTTTTTCGTGAGGTTTTTTTGGGGGGGGGGGGTTGGGTTTTTTTGTGCTGATGGTGCATATAAAGAGATTCCATGAGGCTTTTTGCATGAAGTACCAATGGATTACATT
>VYZU01013205.1:0-21090 GCA_013401355.1 Ceyx cyanopectus
TCTGCAATTTAAACTCTGGCAGCTGGCACCCCCTACATGCTAAATTAGAGCATTTTCCAGTGATGCATCAGGCAGATCCAAGGGCAGAATACAGCCCCGAGGAAGCAGCAGCTTTGAGAGATGGAAGATGCCATCTGCAATTGTTTCTTTGTCTTAAAGACAGAGAGGCATACTCTGTTTTCCCTTTGCTCTCCACAATTTCCCAGCACTTTGTGTTATTATGAAAGCTAACAGCACTAGATACATCAAACTCCGTTCGTTCCAAGCACCCCTGGATAACTTCCTTATTTTCCCAGCCTTCCATCTAACTTGCTGGGGAAGGTCTGCCAGCCCAGCCTGTTCAATAGCCATCCCTGTGAGTCAGAACACAGCAGCTCCAGATGGAAGACAGGGCAAACATCTCCCTCCAGAGTTATCACCCATTCAGTTCCCATCAATCAACCAGCAGCTGGGAGCAAGGAATCATTCCCTGCTTTGCCTGGCTGGCTCCTGCCAAAGACCCGGTGAATTAGAGCTGTGCTTTCTCTCACATCCAGTCCTTGGGGAATTAAAAACCCAGAGTGTCTCACAGATTTCCCACTCAGATCACCACCTCCGAGCATCACACCAAGCTGAATGTATGAAGCACACCAAGTATGAAGGGGATTTTGTCTTAGCACTTTGACTTGGCATTTTTCTTTCAGAAAAAAATGAAGTTTACAGGTAAGATCTAGTCAGTCTTGCCTCCCAAAAGACAGAGGTGTGTCACATGTGTTATTCTAATGGCACGGGAGCAAGTGATTGGCAAGCCAAAGGCACGTCTGGGTTAACACGTGGAAAACAGAGCAGTGAATAAATGTGATTGCTTGTGCCCGTTCTGCAGTTGGTAGAAGTAGTAGGAGTTGGCTGGTGAACTGTCATAATGATAAGAATCTAGTTTCTGCTCTGCAGCAGCACACATGGCAGGAGGTGGCTGGTCCTTCAGCCAAGACAAAAATGGAGAGTGAACAGTCAGGGCACTCTGGCAGCAGAGTTTTGGCTTGAAGCTGCATCACAGATGTTCCATGGTGCCAGTGTCACTCTCTGCCATCACCTGCATGTGTGGATGGCTACAGAAACCCAGACCTTGGAGGATATGAAAGAAGAAAAAAAACCTGCATGGAAAACAAATACATCACCTGAATAGTAGCTTCTAGCCTGTTGTAAACAGCAGGGAATACTTCTCTGCTTCAGAATTGTGTAGGCTGGCAGATATAGCCCTTGGCTGCCTCTGAATTAATAATTAATAATTAAAGACAGCAGATCAGGGGCCTGCCTACGTGGGAACTTTCTCAGGAAGGACATCCAGTGCCCCAGCTTTGCCCCACTGTGTTGTGAGCAGACCTCGAAGTTGGAAGTTTTGGAAGATCCAAAAATCCCCTTTTTTGGGGGTGATTTTTAAAAAGCATTAAGGTATTTCTGTCATGCATTAAATAACAACAGGGAGTTGAAACCAATCTAAACCACGGAAGGTATTTCCACTTTAGGGGTGTCTGATGAAAACTTAATCAAAGGTATAGTTCTCACTCTTACCTTTGGCTGTCTGTGCAATGGTGTTATTTTCATGTGCTGCATCATTTCAGATGTACTCATCTGTTAAAGACTTGACTCAAATATTATTGGCATTGTATATCCAGGAACAAAGGAACAGTGAGCAGGTATAAAGAAAATTGTACACTGCTGGATAGAGAGGAGAAAAAAAATCAACCCAAGAGAGAAAAAAGAAAAGAAACAAACAAATCAACCAAACAAACAAAAAAATAAATCAGNAATATTATTGGCATTGTATATCCAGGAACAAAGGAACAGTGAGCAGGTATAAAGAAAATTGTACACTGCTGGATAGAGAGGAGAAAAAAAATCAACCCAAGAGAGAAAAAAGAAAAGAAACAAACAAATCAACCAAACAAACAAAAAAATAAATCAGCAAAGAGAGAAATCCAACTGGGAAATAAAATAGTACTATATACAAATTATATATAAAAGGAAAAAGAGAGGGAAATTTAGCTTTTTGAGAGAATCACTTTTAACTTTAGCTTCTATATAAGCAGCAGACCTTGCTTTTGCAGGAATTCCTATAGTAGGAAAAAAAAAACCAACTTGANAAAAAAACAGACTAAATTGATGTGTTTGGTTCAGAACTTCATGGTAAAGTCTCAGGCACAGAAGGACAATGGGTTCAAGGAAAGACAAGCTAGTCTCTGTCTGCAATTTAAACTCTGGCAGCTNCACTTATGGGGAAAAAGAGAAAGGCCATAGGGCTAAATCATAGAGTCAAAGATTTGAAACACTGAACTAAAGGTACAAAGATAAAAATGCAGAGCCAAAATTATTAAATTCTACATAGTTGCTCCATTCACTATAAGCATTGTTCACTGTCTCTGGTCCTGGGAGATGTTTTATTCACCTAGAAACCTGTCTTCAGTCTGTCCAAAAGAGTATTTGAGTTCTAAGATAGAGGGATGTCATTAAATAGAGGGCATCTGACATTGCCGTAGGGTTTCCCCACTGAAAAAAAAAAAAAAACCCAAACCAAAATACTCTATTGGATGAGGGAATATGCCATTATTTTATTGTTACTGTCTGCTGAAGTTATATTAAAAATTATACCTTCGTTGCACCTTTTGTACTTTAGAGTCTCCAGGGAAATCAAGCAGGTCACAACTGAGGTAAGATTCCAAATTGTCAATTGGAGGGAAAAGGGGTTTTCAACATTTTAAATAGGGCAAGTGGATCACTTCATAATTTTAACTGAAGTAGTGGAATAGAAAAGAAATCCAGCTGGACTCTGCCTCCTTCTTTCTCTTTCTGATTTCCCATAGCAGCACTGAACCTATTTGTAACTTATGGGCAAGACTCTCTAATATTTTAATGCCCCCTTCTCCACCCTCATCTCCCTTTTTCCTAAACTCATAATCACTGGAAGTTCACGTGCAACTCAGTGAGAAAACAGTTTGCTTTGGCATTTAAAAATAAAAAAACATCATTTAATGTTTCCATAGGATGTTGTTCTGCTCATTCTTCAACTTTCTCCTCCCAACCCACCCATCACAATTCCAAGATGTCATGTTAAAGTTTTATAGGCAGAGTCCTCCTGGCTGCTTCTTAGAAACAGCATCATCCTTGAATAATTTATACAAGTGTGTTTCTGCTCTATATTTTTTTCCTGGACTTTGGACCATGAAGGAGAGGGAATCATCTAAGAGAGGAATCAAATAAGAAAATGCTACTATCTGCTTCTGCATCCAGCATTTGAACTCCATCATACCCCCATCTGTAAAGACAAAGTCTGGTTGAGAAAATACCTGTTCCTCAATATTGTGCTTTAGCATCATAACTGAAAGATGGTTGAGTGAAATATGGGGTAAAGAGGGAGTTTGACCATGAAGGTTCTCCCTCCCAGGGTTTTTTTACATTGCCTCCCAAGAAGTTCTGTATCTTATAACTTCAAATATGAAGTTATTGATGAAGCAAATTTAACAACAAAACAAAAGAAAGCAAAGAAAAACAAAACTATATATATACTAAAATCAGCCCCCCTAAAAAAATAATAATAATAAATTAAATTTAAATATTTTTTCTAGCCAAAATCAACAACTGACAAATAAATCCTACTGTACTCCTGTAGTGTCTCGAGGAGACCCAGCCTTTTACCCTCATTATCTTGGAAACATCCAGAGCAGGACACCAGGTATTTAGCTGTGGTACATTCTTGGTGTTTAGAACACTTTATCCCCACGGACATTTCTCCTCTTTGCCTGTCTTTCCATTTCATCTTCACCCACTTTAGACAGATGAATTCTTTTCACACTGCACATCCAAAGCCTGCAGTTGGGACAAGCCATTCCTGTCTATTACCTGCACCTGGTAGCAGAGCATCCTCAATAACCCAGGGTAAAAGCTTTCAGCTGAACGTTTCCCATGAACTTGCTGAACTCTGAGTTAGTTACCTATGATGGGTAAGGAGCGATGGCATTTTAAAAGCTAGCCCAAAGTGCCACTCAGGAGGATATTTATTAAACTTTCATCTCTCTCTTTTCAAACCGAAATACTGAGCTTGGATGACTAGGTGGTTTAGCCTTCTCCTTATTATTTTCTCAGAAGTGTAGAGNTATATACCTTATTATGAGTTCTTCTGTATTATAAAAAATGACTATATATATACTAAAATCAGCCCCCCTAAAAAAATAATAATAATAAATTAAGCTTAAATATTTTTTCTAGCCAAAATCAACAACTGACAAATAAATCCTACTGTACTCCTGTAGTGTCTCGAGGAGACCCAGCCTTTTACCCTCATTATCTTGGAAACATCCAGAGCAGGACACCAGGTATTTAGCTGTGGTACATTCTTGGTGTTTAGAACACTTTATCCCCACGGACATTTCTCCTCTTTGCCTGTCTTTCCATTTCATCTTCACCCACTTTAGACAGATGAATTCTTTTCACACTGCACATCCAAAGCCTGCAGTTGGGACAAGCCATTCCTGTCTATTACCTGCACCTGGTAGCAGAGCATCCTCAATAACCCAGGGTAAAAGCTTTCAGCTGAACGTTTCCCATGAACTTGCTGAACTCTGAGTTAGTTACCTATGATGGGTAAGGAGCGATGGCATTTTAAAAGCTAGCCCAAAGTGCCACTCAGGAGGATATTTATTAAACTTTCATCTCTCTCTTTTCAAACCGAAATACTGAGCTTGGATGACTAGGTGGTTTAGCCTTCTCCTTATTATTTTCTCAGAAGTGTAGAGGATATACTTTCTTTTCAGTTAAAGAATCTTATGTCAGTGCAAAGGTAGCTAACAGTGAGGGCAAAACATAACAAAACTGAAGAGGATAACTCCATGATACATTTCTCCATCTTTCTCTATAAGGCTGGTAATAGATTTTGTTTTCCTACTACTATTTGACAGTGGTACCAGAGTTATCTTGCACTGTAAAGCTTGTTCTGTTCTATTCACACAGGTTTAAGTCACACGTTTGCTTGAGCATAATACACCATAATAAAACACCATAAATAAAATTGCTTTTTCCTTATTTCAAAAAGCCTTTTTGAAGTACTGGAAGGTTTCTTAACTGCCTTCACAGCCACAGAAATATGGGAGTTGGGAGTGTAAATTTTAGAAGGAATGAAGTTTAATTTTACTCATAAAATATAAAAGATAATAAAGTAAGAGGTCAGATGTTTTCAGCCTTAAGAAACAGTGCCATTATGATTTAAATATCAGCCATAAGTTAAATCAAAATCAATATGTGACATTTGCACTATATTTAAATTATAGCTGTAAAGTACATTAAGCATTCACTGTTCAGAATACAGTTATTCCACAGATCAGGCTAAAGAAGGGCCAATGTAATAAACAAATTATTACTTTAAGTATGTTTCCTGCAATAAAGCTTCAAAATCTCTTTGAGCACAGTGACACAAGCCTTACATACAACATTTTCATCTGCTCCAAGATGCTCTCAAAGAGCAGAGCAGTGAGTGGACATGATACTGCAGCTCTTTTGGAAGGACTGAGACAAAAACATGTAGAAAGAGCAGAAAGAGCAATTCCTTGGATGAGTCATGTGCTCCATTTCTATGCATTGATGGTTTGTTGAGCCTGGACCACAACAAAATAAAATTCACTCTGCTGGTTCAGTTCTTTTAGTGCTATAATTTGCAAATCTATACAAAGAAAATTGCTGCTCTTAGTTAAGTCGTTCAGAGAACAGATATGAGATAAAATGGGGAAAAAAATAATATAAAGAAAGCTGTACAAGTGATGGAAAGTTCCCTGTTGCCCTATCACATGCTAAGTGTCCCTGCATCCATTCCTGAATGCAGATTAGGTAAGCAAATATTCTCCAATAGGAGTCAAAAGTGAGGGACTCCCTATTAATTACAGTTCAACTGCATTGCTCCATAACACCCTGAAGAATGGGATGGTTAAGAAAAATAGAGGTTTGTTCTTCCTGGTTGGACATTTTTTAGGTTATCTCATGTAAGACCAGATAAAATGATGTAGTTCTCAAAAGAATAACTGAATTACATAAATAAAAGATTACATAAAAATAGTCTCAGTACAATTTATGTGAATTTCTCAAGGACCGGTCTATTGTAGAAATTCAACTTCTCTGTTCCTGATCATTTTAATCTATCTAAACACAGACATTTATGTCAGTTAAAAAAAAAAATAAATCTATTACTGTTTCCCACAACTAAATTCATTATTTTCCCTCCATGATCCATCAGGTATAAACAAGTGCAATAGATAACTTAGAAGAACCTTGAACATAAAAGGCCTCAAGAATAGAATGAGGTAAATTAAACCCATCTCACTGTGCACTATATCTGGGAATAAACTTGATGGTTAATTTATATCAAGTCATAACAAAGACTACTAATATAATTGCTATCAGTCATATAAATAAAATATAAAATGGAATTGGACTTGGAAAGGTATAGTTTTGCTTGTTTCATTACCTGTAAGCAAAGAGAATGAAAGTTTATCACCCTGTGATGCCTTTGTCTTTCTCCATAATGGATCCATTTGACTGCAAAAACACAAAACAAAATACAAAAATACAGAACAAAATAGCTGAAAACCAATTATTATTTTTCTACATTATATTTTCAGATCATTGCTGATTTTCTTTCCTTTATTCTCCTGCCAGCCCAGGGCAAAATAGATCCAAAATTAGAGCTTATGTTAGAGTGCCAGCATTTCACTGGTATAAAAGCAGTTTCTGGACAGGCAAAATAAGGGAATAAGTGCAAGGGAATGGATTTAAGGCAGCATGAGGAACCACTGGATATCACAGCAGAATCCATGGTTCCCAAGCTTGGTCTCAGCTGGATTGTTGATAGTGGCAAAGAGGCTCAACAGGACTTTCTCAGAGCAACCCAATGCAAAAGAAAAATGAATAATTTGGCTTAAAAATGTATCTGCCTTCCAGCCTTTCTTTGCTTTCCACTGCTGCTAAGAGGATGGATGCACTGTGAGCAGGACACACCAACGAGGTGGAAATGGTGTTCAGGTGAGGAAGACAAGGACTAGTTGCTCCTCTTCACCTACAGTACACAGCCTTAGGGAGTCTAAATCACAGAATTTTTTATTTAAATTTATTTTTATTAAAATTAAACTTATTAAATTTTTATTTAAATTTTATTTTAGTTAAATAAATTTTAATTATTTTTATTTGAATTTAAATATGCACAGTCTGCTTCAAAGATGAGCATAAAATCAACTCATTTCTTTGCTGCAGTGGCTATAATGAGATGCACTAGAGAGAACCTACCTCCTGCTTTCTGCACAAGAGAGAAAATGGCAGGATGAAGTAGCAGGAGGTGATACCTGCCAGCAGCAGCCCAGCATGTCAGCCCACATCACCTGGAGGGTATCACCTGCAGCTCCCCACTCCTCACACAGCTCAGCAGGGTGCTTGCAGCTTCTGCTTCTGTCTGCTGAAGGTGGTTCATGAGGCCACAAGCAATAAAAGGAGCTTCAAACAGCTAGTATCATTTTACAATATGCAGGTTATTCTACACACTCCTCAGCAAAGAGTCCCATCTTTCCTGAATACTTTGACATCAGCAAGTAGAAAAACCACCGGGGGTGTTTCAGAGCAGAAATGCAATTTTGGTGCACTGTCAAGAGACAAAGTATTCACTTAGTTGGGCAAATAAACCTTCTATTCCCTATATGTTGCTTTAGGAAGATATTTATTGTACCAGTGTACATTCTTTTTTGAATCTCAAGACAAACAGGGCTAGAGGACAACAGGAGATTTTACCTGGGGGTCTCCCAGTTCCTTCCACACCAATTCTTATGAGGATGAGTCTGGCAAAGCCATTTAACCTTTTTTTTTTTTTTTCAGAGTATATGATTACTTCCCAAAATTACATGGAAGCTCTGACAAATAATTAATTATCACTGTAATGTGCTTTACAAATGTAATTAGTATAAAGAGGGTTAGTAGGCAGAAACACTGCACAGAAAATGAAGGTAACAGAGACAGAATTCTAGAAAGACTCTACATGTAGTGGTCTAGAAAGAGGAGAAAATAAATAAGGAAAGGAGTTTTGAAAAAGTTCCTAAGAGATGTGTGTGAAAGAAAATGGCATGCTGCCTTCCAGATTAGAGGAGGGGAGAAGGAATCTAAAAATTAGAATAAAGGTACTGAGATGAATGAAGAATAAAAAGAAAAGAAAATGCAAAAGATGTAATAAAAGCTTCCAGCCTTTAAAGTAATGAATCTTTTCATTTATTTATACCCTTTTTTTAATATTAGAGGAAAATTTTAGCACATTTATACTGAGCTCACCCTATGTTAACAGAGTACAGCTCTTAAGTCCTGGATGATGTTGTTAAATAATTAACTGATGAATCATAAGTAAATAATTAAAACTTGGTTCTCTAAGTTTCACAATTGAGAACATAAAACTGCCACAGTGATATCAGATTTTAGCAGAATATTATAGTTAATTAAAAAAAAACAGCAAAAAAANTGATTACTTCCCAAAATTACATGGAAGCTCTGACAAATAATTAATTATCACTGTAATGTGCTTTACAAATGTAATTAGTATAAAGAGGGTTAGTAGGGAGAAACACTGCACAGAAAATGAAGGTAACAGAGACAGAATTCTAGAAAGACTCTACATGTAGTGGTCTAGAAAGAGGAGAAAATAAATAAGGAAAGGAGTTTTGAAAAAGTTCCTAAGAGATGTGTGTGAAAGAAAATGGCATGCTGCCTTCCAGATTAGAGGAGGGGAGAAGGAATCTAAAAATTAGAATAAAGGTACTGAGATGAATGAAGAATAAAAAGAAAAGAAAATGCAAAAGATGTAATAAAAGCTTCCAGCCTTTAAAGTAATGAATCTTTTCATTTATTTATACCCTTTTTTTAATATTAGAGGAAAATTTTAGCACATTTATACTGAGCTCACCCTATGTTAACAGAGTACAGCTCTTAAGTCCTGGATGATGTTGTTAAATAATTAACTGATGAATCATAAGTAAATAATTAAAACTTGGTTCTCTAAGTTTCACAATTGAGAACATAAAACTGCCACAGTGATATCAGATTTTAGCAGAATATTATAGTTAATTAAAAAAAAACAGCAAAAAAATCTAAAATCTGTTGCTGTAAAGCTGGCTAGCAAAAGCACCTGGGGTCTATTTCCCCATGGAACAAAATAAAATGGATTATCTATTATTTAAATCTCTCATACTAATGTTAAATATGGAGAAGATGGAAGGATGGATTACTAGTTCCTCTGTGAAACACATACACCTGCCCTGGGCCTTGTCCTGTTGTAAAGTGTCTGCCATTTGGGCAGCAGGATAGGGAAGTGTGTTGAGACTAAAAAAGCAGTGTTAAGATCATATAAAAATATATTTTCCTTCAATATCCCTAAAAGGAAGAACTATGAACAAATCCTTACACTTCATTGGACAATAACTCATGGGTTCCCTGGCACTTTTTAACAACTAAAGAATAAGAAAAAAACAGCTTCAAGAATCTAATAATAAATGTGTTTATTCTTGTAAAGAAGAACAGTAGACAAACTAAAAAAGATCACGCTGTGCCCACAGAAGAGAATCATTCCTTGTGTCCCATGAACAATTGTTTTATTTCCTGATACAGCAAAAGCACATGTACTTGAAGTCTAAGCAAGGCAATTAATCTGCATTCTGCCCTCATTAAAGTCATGGGATTAATTTTATTTCTTCTTTACAACGAGATGACTCTGGAAGCACAGATCCTGCTGTGCAGAGCCATCACATTCCTTCATGAGAACAACCTGCTAGGAATAAAAAAGGAAACGGCAAATAATTATTCCAACAAGTAAATGACAAAATGCTACAGTGGCTCTCGAGCAACACTCACTTCATTTGCTTATGCTTGCAATCTGTTAGTTAAAAAATAAATAGAAGATGTGATGTTTTTGAAGCCCCCAACCCTCCAGATTCTTGATGCTTAGTCTTGCCAAACAGCAGCAAGTATCTGAGTATCAGCCCTGGGATAGAAACAAACCAGAATTCCTCAGCAACCCCTAATAACCTCCATATTTTCTGAGCTTAGGCTGGTTTCACAGCCTGACCCTCACATTTTCTGAGCTTAGGCTGATTTGAGCCAGACTCAACCCCTTTCTACCATGTTGACTAGCATCCGTCCCTCGGCCACCGTGAGCTCTGGCTGATATTTCAGCACCATTTTCTGGGTGTGGGCGTAAGAGGAGGAGTCGGTGAGGCCTGGGGGGGGTTCATTTCACCACCGTGTCCTGGGTGTCATCATAAGCAGAGGAGTTTGTCTCGAAGTAGCACTCGAGCTGCCCGCAGAGAGCCTCGAAGGTGGGTCGGCCTCCCGCCTCTGCGCTCCAGCACTGCAGCATCAGCTGGTACAGGGGCTCTGGGCAGGCCTCTGGCTGAGGAAGTCTGTAGCCCTTGTCCAGCATCTGGATCACCTGGTGTCCTGGCATGCCTGCAAGCCAAAAGGAGCTTCAGCAACAGAGTATGTCTCCAGCTTTAGCCTGGAGAAGAGGAGACTGAGGGGGGACCTCAGCAATGTCTGTAAAGGTGAGCGTAGGGAGGATGGAGCCAGACTCTGCTCAGTGCCATCCAGTGACAGGACAAGAGGCAATGGGAGTCAGTTGGAGCACAAGAGGTTTAGGGGAAACACAAGGAAAAACTTGTTCCCAGTGAGGGTGGCAGAGCCTGGCAGGGGCTGCCCAGGGAGGTTGTGGAGTCTCCTGCTCTGGAGACATTCCAGACCCCCCTGGATCTGTTCCTGGGTGACTTGGTCTAGGTGCCCCTGCTCAGGCAGGGGGGTTGGACTGGATGATCTTCTAGCTCCCTTCCAACCCCTAACGTGCTGTGATTCCCTGGGACAAGGCAATGGGATGCCTCCCACAAGGTGCTTGTGCACACAGAGGCAGGGCCAGGCTGTGCACAACCCCAACAGTAGCAACAGGCCAGTGACTGCAGGATCCCAAAGCAGCAGTTAAAAGAAACATCTCCAGACCCCTCATCTCAACCACACCACCTAAGAAGCACAGCAAATGGGTTTGTCTGGAGCAAGGCTTTTCTCTACCACCCAGGCTGAGAAAACACCACATTTTTCTGGCATTTATTTCACTTAAACTGTTCCTAAATCCCTCTAGTCTCAGTGACTCCAAAATCTCCCAAGGATCTATTTCCTGCTGCTGGATTTTCTTCATATTTAAAAAGTTTTCCTTAACATCAGCACTGTCTCCTCTTGTGCAGATATGCAATGGCATCCTTCCTATAGCTTATAGGAGAAAAAGTTGAGAGGATTAGCTTTGGTTTTTCTCCTTTTTTGATTCTCTTATCCTCCTCCTTTTTTTTTTTTCTTCACAGAATGGTTTCACAGGAGATGAGGGCAAAATCAATTTTTCATTTTACAGGAAAGACCAGTTTGGGTCTCTGTGAAATGTAGTTTATGGCAAATGCACCACCCCTCAGGCCTGTACAGATGCAGCATAACTTTCTTTTGCTTTAGCCATTCCCTTGTATTCTCACCAGCACAAAATGAGTCACAGTCAATCATCTCACTGATATCTTGTGTTATTGGAGCCACAACTCCTTGATTATTTCTCACAGTTCTAGGAATAATAGCTGGACTCATACCATTAAATCTACTTTTGAGGTTGGTGACATTTTGTTCCTAATTCTTGTGATTCTTCTCTTTTCAGAGATATTCTACTGCAATAGTCAAAATATGAGGAAAGAGGGTAAAAACACCATGATTCATTTTTTTCAGATGTCTTCTTCCTGAAGTGCCTGTGCAGCACTTCACACATAATAATCTGTTCTTTCCATCTAATCGTGTTCTTCCATGAGATGTCCTCAAAATACAAAATAAAATAAAAAAATAAAATAAAAATAAAAAAAAGAAAAAAAAGAAAAAAAAACAACAAAACAAACCAAAAAGGGACAGAAAAACCTTCCCTGTTTCCACATTCCAAGAATTGGCACCTTTGATCTGATGCTGGAGGGAAATACCCAGCTGGCTTGGGTGCCTGTGCAAAGACTCCAGCAAGTGGAAGTTTGAATGGTTGCTAATCTCAGCCTAAGGAAATCTTAATGAACTAATCTAAATGAACTACTAAATGAACCTCATCTCAACAGCCTTCTTTCTCCAGGTACAGTTTTAACCCTTTAACGTGCCTGTAGCAAAGGCAATCAACTTTTGTGTGTGTGTTGTTCTTAAAGCAAGTAAACATTAGACATCATTCCTGACGTAAAAGTACTTACCAGAGTAAGGCATCTTCCCATAGGTTATTATTTCAAACAGAAGTATTCCAAATGACCAGACATCTGATTTAACACTGAATTTGTTGTAGCGGATTGCCTCCGGGGCTGTCCACTTCACTGGGAGTTTTGTTTCAGGCTTAGCTTCATAGACATTTTCATTTTCTACCTGTCAGGGGTAAACAAAGCAAGCCTAATTTCATCTCAGCTTCAGCACAGCACTTAAACACCTGACTGAACTAAACACATCTTCTCCTCTTTTAGCCAAGAACTTGCCTTTTGTAACATCACAGCACCCATTTGCTGGAAGCTTATTGTTGAATTGGGTTTCACAGTTGAGAATTGTTCCTGCTTTTATTATATATTTTATTTTATTTTTCATTTCTCATTTCAGGCAAGCAGGCAGCATTGGAGTGATTAATGATGACCTGCTACTGTGAATTCTGGAGCTGGCATGGAAGATTTCAGGAGTCTTCAGGGTAAGCATCCTGCTGACACTAGAGACCAAAAGGCTCCATGCCTGATCTTCAAGATACAAAGGCAAGAGCTAATGAATTTCAGAACCATTTTTTTCTGTGATTTAATGTGGTGTTGAAGGGCCATTGACTCTGATAACAGTCAATAAAGCAGGTTTCAGGGACCAAAGAACAAACTCCAAGTGATTCAGATTAACATATTAGTTTACAATGGATCGAATTAATTCGTGTAAAGTGGAGATGAAAGACACATAGAAAAAGAAAAATAATTTACTTTCAGATTTGTAGAATCACATCCGTAAAGTTTTATAGCACAGACATCTAAAGTTTGTGAATGTTTATTCTCTATTTTCTAAATGGAATTTAGAGTACATCAGTCATGCAAGCCTTGGTCAGGCTTTTCACATGTAAATCCAGGTGAATGGTACAATATTTTTGTTTTGAATACAGAATAATAATCTTCTAAACTTGCATGAGATAATAAAGGTAGAGAACTGAGCATGTTAGGGGTCTTTTCCCCCCTTTGCATGCCTTTCACCTCAACTCAGCAATTCAGAGGCTACAATTTGGCCTTTAGTTGACCTCTTCCAACTCAGTCCCCAGAGTTAGAGAAAATTTAGCATCTCACAACCCACCTTAAAAACTCTTGCGAGTCCAAAGTCTGCCACTTTGTAAACACTGTGCTCACCAACCAGAACATTCCTGGCTGCCAGGTCCCGATGGATGTAGTTCTGAGATTCAAGGTAAGCCATCCCAGAAGCCACCTGAGCAGCCATGTCTACTTGATGTGGCAAGGAAATCTGGGAGCCTGCATCTTCTGTTTAAAAAGAAGAAGATTATAAGGATAACAAGATGTACAGCATTCAGACATCAATAACCTAACAGCTGCCTGGGTCAAACAGACAACACAAATCAACAAAACCATGCAATACAATAAAATAACAGCTCAGCAAAATGACAGAGGTTAGGGGCTGACTCAAAGTCATGCAGCTAGTTTCATGATAAGTAAGTAACTCCCATCTTTGGGGAGTTGCAGCAGTTGATCCAGGCCTGAAAGGAGCTACTGACACAGTCCAAAGAAAAATACATTAATCCACTAAATATATATATATATATATTAATCTATTGATGTGATCCTGCTCTGGCAGGGGGGTTGGACTAGATGATCTTCTAGGTCCCTTCCAACCCCTGCCACTCTGTGATTCTGTGGACAAATTCTCCTGGTTCCTGCAGTGGCTGAGTCTCAGGAAAGCTTCTCAGGGTCTGTACAATGAGCTCCAGCTGATAACAGCTCACTTCCAGTCAGATGGCAAGGACTTCTCTCTGACCAACACTAATCAAATCACTTGAATCTCTGCCACCACCTCTTAGTTCTGTTTATCCTGCACAGGTCATCAGACAAGGAGAGTTGCACTAGACTGGGTTTCAACTGGCCATATTTGCTGTTATCTTGATGGCTGCATGGAAACCAACTGACTTTCCTGNCCAGAGTAAGGCATCTTCCCATAGGTTATTATTTCAAACAGAAGTATTCCAAATGACCAGACATCTGATTTAACACTGAATTTGTTGTAGCGGATTGCCTCCGGGGCTGTCCACTTCACTGGGAGTTTTGTTTCAGGCTTAGCTTCATAGACATTTTCATTTTCTACCTGTCAGGGGTAAACAAAGCAAGCCTAATTTCATCTCAGCTTCAGCACAGCACTTAAACACCTGACTGAACTAAACACATCTTCTCCTCTTTTAGCCAAGAACTTGCCTTTTGTAACATCACAGCACCCATTTGCTGGAAGCTTATTGTTGAATTGGGTTTCACAGTTGAGAATTGTTCCTGCTTTTATTATATATTTTATTTTATTTTTCATTTCTCATTTCAGGCAAGCAGGCAGCATTGGAGTGATTAATGATGACCTGCTACTGTGAATTCTGGAGCTGGCATGGAAGATTTCAGGAGTCTTCAGGGTAAGCATCCTGCTGACACTAGAGACCAAAAGGCTCCATGCCTGATCTTCAAGATACAAAGGCAAGAGCTAATGAATTTCAGAACCATTTTTTTCTGTGATTTAATGTGGTGTTGAAGGGCCATTGACTCTGATAACAGTCAATAAAGCAGGTTTCAGGGACCAAAGAACAAACTCCAAGTGATTCAGATTAACATATTAGTTTACAATGGATCGAATTAATTCGTGTAAAGTGGAGATGAAAGACACATAGAAAAAGAAAAATAATTTACTTTCAGATTTGTAGAATCACATCCGTAAAGTTTTATAGCACAGACATCTAAAGTTTG
The DNA here is from genome assembly GCA_013401355.1 of Ceyx cyanopectus. Classification (NCBI taxonomy): domain Eukaryota; kingdom Metazoa; phylum Chordata; class Aves; order Coraciiformes; family Alcedinidae; genus Ceyx; species Ceyx cyanopectus. The sequence continues at coordinate 15,048 of VYZU01013205.1, forward strand.
TGAATGTTTATTCTCTATTTTCTAAATGGAATTTAGAGTACATCAGTCATGCAAGCCTTGGTCAGGCTTTTCACATGTAAATCCAGGTGAATGGTACAATATTTTTGTTTTGAATACAGAATAATAATCTTCTAAACTTGCATGAGATAATAAAGGTAGAGAACTGAGCATGTTAGGGGTCTTTTCCCCCCTTTGCATGCCTTTCACCTCAACTCAGCAATTCAGAGGCTACAATTTGGCCTTTAGTTGACCTCTTCCAACTCAGTCCCCAGAGTTAGAGAAAATTTAGCATCTCACAACCCACCTTAAAAACTCTTGCGAGTCCAAAGTCTGCCACTTTGTAAACACTGTGCTCACCAACCAGAACATTCCTGGCTGCCAGGTCCCGATGGATGTAGTTCTGAGATTCAAGGTAAGCCATCCCAGAAGCCACCTGAGCAGCCATGTCTACTTGATGTGGCAAGGAAATCTGGGAGCCTGCATCTTCTGTTTAAAAAGAAGAAGATTATAAGGATAACAAGATGTACAGCATTCAGACATCAATAACCTAACAGCTGCCTGGGTCAAACAGACAACACAAATCAACAAAACCATGCAATACAATAAAATAACAGCTCAGCAAAATGACAGAGGTTAGGGGCTGACTCAAAGTCATGCAGCTAGTTTCATGATAAGTAAGTAACTCCCATCTTTGGGGAGTTGCAGCAGTTGATCCAGGCCTGAAAGGAGCTACTGACACAGTCCAAAGAAAAATACATTAATCCACTAAATATATATATATATATATTAATCTATTGATGTGATCCTGCTCTGGCAGGGGGGTTGGACTAGATGATCTTCTAGGTCCCTTCCAACCCCTGCCACTCTGTGATTCTGTGGACAAATTCTCCTGGTTCCTGCAGTGGCTGAGTCTCAGGAAAGCTTCTCAGGGTCTGTACAATGAGCTCCAGCTGATAACAGCTCACTTCCAGTCAGATGGCAAGGACTTCTCTCTGACCAACACTAATCAAATCACTTGAATCTCTGCCACCACCTCTTAGTTCTGTTTATCCTGCACAGGTCATCAGACAAGGAGAGTTGCACTAGACTGGGTTTCAACTGGCCATATTTGCTGTTATCTTGATGGCTGCATGGAAACCAACTGACTTTCCTGTCTCTGATTCAGGGCTGTGGGAATGAGCACTGAGACAAAGACCAGGCTGCCTGCAGCAAGGACAACTGATGTGCAATTGCTGGCAACTGATCCACACACAGGTTGCAGCACAGACATGTCTTGGACACTTACTCCATGTTCAAACAGATGAGTTTTCACCTCTACAATTGCTGTGACTCATCCTGCCTTTCTCAGAGCTATTTCTCCAATACAACAAATGTTTTCATGTACATCAATCAATTCCTGATGAGCCAGGCTCTTTCAATCTGATAAGTAGCAGTCTGCACACAAAGACATGAAAGAGGAGAACCTAAAGGAAATTTGTGCCTTGTTACCTCTGACCAATAAATGCTTCTAAAATTGTAGCTGATCTGGCCCAAGCCCATTGCAGCAGCTCTCTGCACAGTTCATAATGGGTCTGTCCCTCTATCAGAGGTTTCTTTAGCTGTAATTGTCCCTGGACTGAGCCTCACTTCAAAATTGCTTCCCCAGAGAAGAGGGGAGAAGGCACCTGTCATGGTAAATACTGTCTGTGGTATTCCACAAGCTATTATTCTATGGAAACAAGAAATATGACGAGACAATTGCAGTAAACATTTTGTTTTCTAAAGATCATGACAGCTTTAGGGATATTTAGCATCTCAGAAATCTAGCAATACTAGAATCAAACATTTCTCAATGTCAGGGCTGAACTTCAAGTGCAATCATTATGCTAGTCTTTTTTCAGGCTGTACAACTTTATTTTTAATTATTATTTGCCTTCAAAAGAGCCCTTTGAAGTGCTGCTGAGATAAAAGCCCTGATGGTAGAGGCAAGGGACAAATTCACAGTGAAAGGCTATCCCTGCCTAGTAATAGATTTCAAAGCTGTTAAGTACATTTTGTGGAAGTGCCTCTATTTCATGTCAAATAGGGTGACCTATCCTTCTGAAAGCTTATATTTTTATTCTGTCAGTGTATGTTCCCATCCACTCACAGAACTGGGAGGAAAAATGTGGGCCATTATAAGGCAAGAATCAAACTGTGAATGTGATTCTCTCCTACTCCTCAAATTCTTTGGCACTTCACGAATTCATAAACCTCTTCCTTTCCTCTTTTCTTACCCCCACACGTGACAAATTGTGTATCTTCTATATTAAACCAGATCTGTCCTTTTATCTTTCATGTTACTGTATTTACTGAAGTGACAGCTGTGGCCTCCCCTTGAAATGAGTTTATCATCATTTACTTACTTTGAAGGTATTCTAGAAGACTTCCATATCTCATCAGCTCAGTAATAATATAAACTGGGTCCTCCAAAGAACAGACAGCATAAAGCTGGATAAGTTTTGGATGTCTCAAGTTTTTCATTATTTGTGCTTCCCTCAGAAAGTCCTTTGGATCCATTGAACCTGAAACAACAGCATAAAACAAAACATAAGCTGAGGTTATCAAAGTCCTTCCTACCAGCTTGGCAGTCTTAAGGGAATAAGTGAGATTGTTGTTTTTTTTGTCTTTCAAAGTACATTAGCATCTCAAATCTTCACAGTTCCCTCAGAAAACAGACAGTGCAGCTGAAATAAACATTTAATGAGTGAAACATGGCAGTTGCACGGGGACAGAGAACATATGTGTTCCAGCCACCAGAAATATAAAGGCTAAAATTAACCACCCCCTAGGTTTCCCCCAAACACACACGCAAAATGTGAGGATAGAATGTTAACTGGTATGATTTCAGCACATAACTCTGTGACAACTGATTAGAGAGCTACAGTCAGTGGAATATTTAGGATTAGAGCTTGTATGGCCTGAATAGGGGATTGATTAGAAAAAAAACCATGCATAAATGAAGAAGCAAAGCTTTCTCTATGAATGATCCACTAGTCAGCAGATATTCTCAGATGTTTGAGGAAGATGGTAAATAACATCTACTTCACAATACTTGTACAAAGAAACATGAAATTATCCAACTATTCAAATGTTTCCTTCCTCCCAAATCAAAACAGTTTCATTAAGAACAGATTAGAGTGAAGGTTGGGGAAAACAAAATCTACCCAAGTCTAGTTTGCTCTACACAATGTTTAAAAACAAACTTTTTGGCTTGTTTTTATTTATTTTTTTATAGTGTAAGCAGACTGACTCATCTGAGAAGCCAAGGCTGCAAGAATAACAGTCTGATGTTATTTTAACATCAGGTAGCTGACTAGGTTCACTGACCAGGTTCATCTGGGAGTTTGTTCCAAACAAGGATGTTTAAACGAAGCAAAATGCTGTGAGGTTGCTAAATGGCTCAGCAATAAAACTCCAGCAGAAAAAAAACCTCTGTTGTATGGAATGAACTGGCAAATCAGCCTGGGACACTTCCACCCACCTTCATGATTTCATGTCCTTGCATCAAGGCAACAGGAATGACTCAGAAATGCTTCTGACCCAGACTGTAAAGAGCCACTTGACATTGCAACATGTCAGAGCAAATATTATTCCAGGGGACAGGTGCTCCTCTCCCCTGAGGGCTCACACTTTCCTTGGCAGCCCCATAGGGTCCAATTTGGCAGCACTTGATAGGATACTGTTAGGGGGGCTGGTGAAAGTTAATGGATTTCCATGCCATCAATAAATGGACAGCAGCCAATAATACATCTCAACAGGTAGGGGTTATACCCATTTCTTTTTGTCACTGTCAGAGGAAAGTGAGGACATGCATGAAAAGTGAGTGACTCATACTTGGTCTAGAAAAGGCAGAGATGATGACAGTCAGGTGGAAAAAAAAACCCAAATATCTAATTTTAACTTCATGTCCTTTTCCTGCTTAGAGCAGCACAATCTTTACAGTTGTATTCAAACTTTCTACCAACACTAGATTTTTTTAAAAAGAAATAAATGATTCATCAAAGCCTTTTTTTTTTGTCTTTATAGTGCTTGGGTTCACTTTGATACTGATTTAAGATTGTGGTCCATTTGCTTACTCTTTTCAAGATACTTTTGTTGTGGAAATAATCCTAACTTGTCCAGAGAAGTTGTATGGTGTGAAGTATTCTACCTCTGAAGGTATATGTGTAAGCATGAGACAAAATCAGTATTTCCTGTCTATTTTAAAGAGTTTATGTAAGCTTTCATATTACTTAGTTTATAAAAATAGCACAAGTAGCAGATNGGCAAGAATCAAACTGTGAATGTGATTCTCTCCTACTCCTCAAATTCTTTGGCACTTCACGAATTCATAAACCTCTTCCTTTCCTCTTTTCTTACCCCCACACGTGACAAATTGTGTATCTTCTATATTAAACCAGATCTGTCCTTTTATCTTTCATGTTACTGTATTTACTGAAGTGACAGCTGTGGCCTCCCCTTGAAATGAGTTTATCATCATTTACTTACTTTGAAGGTATTCTAGAAGACTTCCATATCTCATCAGCTCAGTAATAATATAAACTGGGTCCTCCAAAGAACAGACAGCATAAAGCTGGATAAGTTTTGGATGTCTCAAGTTTTTCATTATTTGTGCTTCCCTCAGAAAGTCCTTTGGATCCATTGAACCTGAAACAACAGCATAAAACAAAACATAAGCTGAGGTTATCAAAGTCCTTCCTACCAGCTTGGCAGTCTTAAGGGAATAAGTGAGATTGTTGTTTTTTTTGTCTTTCAAAGTACATTAGCATCTCAAATCTTCACAGTTCCCTCAGAAAACAGACAGTGCAGCTGAAATAAACATTTAATGAGTGAAACATGGCAGTTGCACGGGGACAGAGAACATATGTGTTCCAGCCACCAGAAATATAAAGGCTAAAATTAACCACCCCCTAGGTTTCCCCCAAACACACACGCAAAATGTGAGGATAGAATGTTAACTGGTATGATTTCAGCACATAACTCTGTGACAACTGATTAGAGAGCTACAGTCAGTGGAATATTTAGGATTAGAGCTTGTATGGCCTGAATAGGGGATTGATTAGAAAAAAAAACCATGCATAAATGAAGAAGCAAAGCTTTCTCTATGAATGATCCACTAGTCAGCAGATATTCTCAGATGTTTGAGGAAGATGGTAAATAACATCTACTTCACAATACTTGTACAAAGAAACATGAAATTATCCAACTATTCAAATGTTTCCTTCCTCCCAAATCAAAACAGTTTCATTAAGAACAGATTAGAGTGAAGGTTGGGGAAAACAAAATCTACCCAAGTCTAGTTTGCTCTACACAATGTTTAAAAACAAACTTTTTGGCTTGTTTTTATTTATTTTTTTATAGTGTAAGCAGACTGACTCATCTGAGAAGCCAAGGCTGCAAGAATAACAGTCTGATGTTATTTTAACATCAGGTAGCTGACTAGGTTCACTGACCAGGTTCATCTGGGAGTTTGTTCCAAACAAGGATGTTTAAACGAAGCAAAATGCTGTGAGGTTGCTAAATGGCTCAGCAATAAAACTCCAGCAGAAAAAAAACCTCTGTTGTATGGAATGAACTGGCAAATCAGCCTGGGACACTTCCACCCACCTTCATGATTTCATGTCCTTGCATCAAGGCAACAGGAATGACTCAGAAATGCTTCTGACCCAGACTGTAAAGAGCCACTTGACATTGCAACATGTCAGAGCAAATATTATTCCAGGGGACAGGTGCTCCTCTCCCCTGAGGGCTCACACTTTCCTTGGCAGCCCCATAGGGTCCAATTTGGCAGCACTTGATAGGATACTGTTAGGGGGGCTGGTGAAAGTTAATGGATTTCCATGCCATCAATAAATGGACAGCAGCCAATAATACATCTCAACAGGTAGGGGTTATACCCATTTCTTTTTGTCACTGTCAGAGGAAAGTGAGGACATGCATGAAAAGTGAGTGACTCATACTTGGTCTAGAAAAGGCAGAGATGATGACAGTCAGGTGGAAAAAAAAACCCAAATATCTAATT
>VYZU01013207.1:0-19496 GCA_013401355.1 Ceyx cyanopectus
TGACCATTTGCATAAAATTGTTGATGAAATATTGATCCAGTTGCTCAAGGTGTCAAATAGAATAATTTTCCCTCTTTTTCTGTTCAAATTGAGAATTAGCAGTGCTAATAATTATAATAATAATAATATAATTATAATAATAATTAAAAGGGAGGGCCTGAGCACCAAAGTAACATGAAATTTCAGACACTTTGTCTTACACTTCAGAGTTTCCTTGGCCTCCAGTGCATGCTTGCAGCCCAAGTTCACAGAGCCTGAGCTCCCAGATTTCTTCCTGATTTCTTTTCATCAGTTAGAAAATATTTTATAACTTTAAGAGGTCAAGAACCTTCTACTCAGAGCTGAATGCTGTTCTCTTATCTCCTTTTCTGTTGTTCCTATTGCACATAGCTCAGTGTAACATCNGTAAATTAATGGTAATGTTATCTATGAAAGCACTAAATATCATTTTTATATAATATTTTGAATGGTTATGATAAGCTTTTCATACAAAATTAATTTGTCTCATTGCAACTCTCAACTTCAAACATTTGCTTTATGCTGAGTCCTTTATGCTTTGTGGTTTTCATCTGATGATTTCACTGGTGCAGCTAATTAAAAGTGTAATCTCCACCACCTTTTCTTTCTAGGTGGTCTTTTCTGGCTTTGAATGTTTCTCTTTCTCCCTTAGCTGTAGATCTTCTTGAGAAGATGCTGATATTAGACAGTGATAAGAGAATTACTGCCTCAGAAGCACTTGCACACCCATACTTTGTACAGTACCACGACCCAGATGATGAACCCGAGGCTGAGCTGTATGATGAGTCCATAGAGAACAAGGAGAGAACCGTAGAGGAATGGAAAGGTAACACAGCTGAACACAGCAGTTAATACAAGAAGCAGAACTAAACCTGACTTCACAGGTTTTCAACCAGAGCAGTTTGAATTCTTAAGCCTCAGGGAAAGTCCACGTGTGTGTTGGTGAGAGTGGGAAGGTGGAACATGCTATTGTTCCTCTTTTGAGGTGAGAGTTGATGATTTTACCTGCTAGTGACACCCCAAAACTCATCCTTGGGAAAGACCCTTTCTTTATTAGTCAATGCCATGCTTGCATCATGATGACATTGCACTGCAGCATCAGGGAAGTAAGGTGGCTAAACGTTAGGTTTGCAACTACACTGAAAAGTACAGCCCAATTGCATCATTGTCTAATAAGTAAGGACATATTATGCTAAAAAATTCTCATTAGACAGTTTAAGTGTAATGTTCTAGAAAATGAATTGTTCCTGTTTATCAAAAAAGTCCTTTCCTTGGCTTAAGATGAAATAGGTATTCTAGAAAATACATGTCCTCCTGTTTCCATTTTGTAACTTACACTCCAGAAAGGTTTGATAAAAAGAGTAGAGTGGGTAGGTTTAGGATGAAAAATACTGACATCCCATGTCTTACTCATGCTCTTCCACTTGTGCCATGCTGTATCCTGGCCATGGCAGGGGAGACAAGCAGACACAACTGCAGCAAATACATCTTAAAGAATGGATCTCTTTACAACAAATTAACACCCTAGAGCCCTGAAAAGGGTTTTCTAGAGACCTGATGTGTGTACAAACAAGTAGGATTGACTGGTATCACTTCATCCTTACACATGCCCTCCTCTGCAAAACCTCCAGCTTCCAGCACTGCCCATACATCTTGTTTATTGATGGGCATGTTCAAGTTGCTGCTGGGCTTGCCAGTGGGTGATTTGTTTTCTGCTACTTCTTCACTTCACTGAGTCTTGAACAGGAAAGTTTAACAATTTCCGAGTCATGAAGCCAATTTCTGTTTGTGATGAAACTTTGCTGAAATTATTTCAGGAACAGTCTTAGCTTGATGCTTCCTGAAATGAAATGAGGATGTGGAGGTGAATTCACTAGGAAGGACAGTATCATATTTTTCTACATCACTGTCCTTGCTGGAACTCCAGCTCAAATTCCTTGTTTATACAGGGTAAGAAGAAAAGTCTGAGACAAAAATCTCCAGAGTGGCACAGGATGTACAGCTCTTCTTCCTGACCTTATTTTTGTCTTGGAATAAACTTTCTTTTCAAGTACAATATGTGCCACAGTTAAGTAAGATGGCATAAAAGGTGACCATTTGCATAAAATTGTTGATGAAATATTGATCCAGTTGCTCAAGGTGTCAAATAGAATAATTTTCCCTCTTTTTCTGTTCAAATTGAGAATTAGCAGTGCTAATAATTATAATAATAATAATATAATTATAATAATAATTAAAAGGGAGGGACTGAGCACCAAAGTAACATGAAATTTCAGACACTTTGTCTTACACTTCAGAGTTTCCTTGGCCTCCAGTGCATGCTTGCAGCCCAAGTTCACAGAGCCTGAGCTCCCAGATTTCTTCCTGATTTCTTTTCATCAGTTAGAAAATATTTTATAACTTTAAGAGGTCAAGAACCTTCTACTCAGAGCTGAATGCTGTTCTCTTATCTCCTTTTCTGTTGTTCCTATTGCACATAGCTCAGTGTAACATCTGCACTCTCTTCTAAGTGGCACAAAAACCAGGTAAGGTACAGTGCACAGCCAGCAGGAATAGCTTCTAATAGATTCCAAGTGTGGGATTTGTGAGGATGCTGCCTTCCCAGAGTTCAGTCAGGACTGCTGCCTGGCTGCCCATCACCAGCTGCCAGTCACTGAAACAGTCACCTAATGAATCCTTTTGCCTCAGGGGTTCTGCAGACAGTATTTTTTCCAGACAAACCCTTCACTGAAGCTGGCACACTGGTCACCATACTCTGTGCTACAGCATGTGAGTCTCACCCCAGAGATTTCTACATGCTTTTTACAGTAGTGCAGCTGTAGCAGCCACCTCAGACAGATCTGTTTAGTAAACAGGCTGATAGGCACAAGTTTGATATGATTTAAGCACCACTGTTTGGAAAACAGAACCTGAAGTAATGCACTGTTAGCTGTGTGTTTATGTGGAAACAAGAGTTGGTCCTTAATATACAATATTTAACTTGAGAAAATACATAGGAAGTAGATGCTGGTGACATCTTGCATTACTGTGCAGACACAAAACAGCATGAAAATATACAGGGCTAGTCCTAAAACAGGTAAAATAGCAGGGAATCCATGTTTTTAGCTTTACTTTTCTTGATGAAAATATAACTGTTACAGCTAAGACAAAAAATAATCAGAATACCTTAAAATTAAGCTAGTTACAGTGAAACATCAAAAATCCCAACCACCAAAACCTAGATCCAAAAGCAGCAGCACAGGACTGTGAGTGATTTCTGTTGAAAATTGACTGAGAGATGATAAAGAACATTCTCTGCAGTTAGAAGTCTAAATATTTTAACCTTTTCAGGTGCTTTTAAATATTCTTTTTTTCTATTAGGTCTTTTCTGACATCATTTTGGCAGGTCATCTGACAGCATAATTGATGTTTCCATTTCAGGAAACTCTGTGTTTTAGCAATTAGCTGAAGGGTACAGGCATGTTGTACAAGAACTGTATTTGTGAGTCTGGTTTGTAATCTGAGGTTAACAGAAGGATTTTTGGTGAATTCCATCTATTTTTGGATCTGGACATACAAACTGAAGTCCCATGCATCCATAGAACTGTTTTGTCTGGAGTATTTTTCTTCTGAGGAGAACATCACTTAATTTTTCTCTCTCTACAGAACTTACCTATGAAGAAGTGATCAGCTTTAAACCCCCTGACTTGAAAATGGACAGCCTGGAGATAGAACAGTGAACACAGGCAGCTCTGTCTTGCCTTGCTGCACTATGAAGACTGTTAAAATATAATCATACCATTTAACCTGTGGTCAGATGTAGATTTTACTATCCAAAGATGTTGGAGAAGATGTGGAAAAGCAGTTTTACAGAAGCCAGATGTTGTCTGGGTTTGGTGTTTTCTTTTGCCTTGTAATATGAATGTATTCCCAACTCACACAGGGTGATCACAAACTGCTTCATTCTGACAAAATGATGCACTGAGTCCTACTGAGCTGTGTGTTCTGCATGTCTCATTTCACCAGTTGGATTGCCAAAATAAAGGTGGCTTTTAAAATTAATTTTAAAAATTGTACATTTAAAGCATGAATGTATACAGACATACACACACAAGTCCAGACAAGAAATCCTTTTCTTTTCCTGGCATTTTCTCTGTTCATTTCCATATTATTTGTAGTTAGTGCCTTTACAAAGAGAGGGTGTGGTAGTGAGCTATCCAGCATATGCCTGTGTAGTCATATCTGTGGTGGTCTTACCAATTGACTGGGTGTCTCTCAAGCAATCTTAACACCAGTTGGAAGTCAGTAAAAACAAACCTCTGTCTTCTGTGGCCATTTCAGTGTCTGATCTCATTATTCTCCCCATGTATGGTTTTCACTCTGCACAGTTACCCATTTGTGACATGAGTTACAAGATCTCTGTGGGCTTCTGCAAGCTTCAGCAAAGGCTGTCACAGATGGCAGTGCAAGAGTACTCTGACAGCTTGGAATTCTATATTCCTCCTTCTCTTATTTTCCTTCACATTATCTTTGGTAAAATAATCTAATAATTGCCATTGGAGGACAGGCCAAAACAAGATTTAAGAATTTATTTGTGAAAAACAAAATATCCATCCCCTCAGAGTTGTTCTTTAAGGCTTTCCAGCTCTGAAAAGTTGGAAAACTAAGTAATAAGTTGCAGATACACCAGATACCCAGATTTTGTAAAGAACTAAACTTCTCTGAATTCCTCATTGAAGGCCTAATACTTGAATATTTGCTGGCATGAGGCCTCTGGTGGCGTGCTGGTTGTGTCTTTCCACATACTTGTGATTCACAGTTGCTCAATGTTAATTTCTGTGTTCTGTTGTAGTTCTGTCAAGAGTCTCATTTTGGGGGTGGCTTTTTATAATATTTAGGTTTTCTCCAACTTTTGTCATTAAGATTCAGTTGTACACGAGGCAATGAATTTTACTGCTTTTATTTACCTCCTTCTGTATCTTTTCTATGTAAAAAGAGAAGCTTTTTCTTAATAAACAGATTTTAAAAGAACTCAAGTCCAAGAACTTTGATTTTTTTTTCAGAGATACTTGATACAATACTGGTTGTGGTCTTTGAGAAATAAAAATAAGCATTCTGTCTAGAAAATATGCTCTTAATTTGTGGACCAAATGGTGGACTGTTGTTGATAATGTTGGCCAGCCATCTGATCCTTGCAGTTTGCAGTGGAATACAGCTGTCTGTGTTCAGCATTCTGCAAGGCAGATTAATCTGAAAGTAAATGCCAGCATTGATTTCTTGTGTGTTTCTCTGGCTGTCATTACCCTGCCTTCCTGGGGAGCTGGATGAGGCCTGTGATGGTCATGCAAGGACTGAATTTCATGCTGACTAGAACAGGTAAAAAGGCTGTAAATCCTTCAGTTATTTGTCAGGCTGCCTAATGAAAAAGAATCACTCAGTCACGTCTTAAATATTTGTTTGTTTCCCAGTGAACAGAAAAGCAGCTCAGTGCTTTATTTGAAATCTGATAATGAGCTCTGCAGCTCTGTTCCAGCTGGAAGGGCAAAGATGAAGTAAAAAAGATTTCACAAGAACCTCCTGCATCCAAAGATAATGAATTTAGTGTGGGATTTGTCCCATCCTTCGTTTAATCTGGTTTCCTGGCTGTGAGGGTGGCCGTCACCAAATGTTTCAGGGGACGTGTAAAACTCTGTGGCAGGCAAAAAACCAGATGGTTTGCTCTTGCCAGAGCTCTGCTACTTGAAGTAGAAAGTTTTCTGTCACTTCCAAAATCTGTTCTTCTGGTAACTCTGTGGGTCTTCCTCTGAATACGTTTTTACATTCAAATAAGTGGGTTTTTTTCTAGATGAATTATGTAGGAAGAATACGGTCATAGCTGCATTTAAACTAATCAAAGGTGACAGTAATGGGTAACAAAAGCTCAGCTATTTTTAATGAAATACCATCAAAACCTATAAATCACCTCATTTTAATGTCAAGAAAAACAGTGGGGAGAGAGGCATTTTTTTTTTTCCCTAGACCTGTGAAACGAAAGCAATTTCACCGACCTCAAAAGCCACTAATTAAAGTATTTTTCTAGAGCAGGTAACTGACTCCCCTGTGGTAAAGCAACGTGGGACTGTGGTGAGTTTATCAGTTTCCAGCAGCAGGACAGGGTAATTGGAAAGCTGCTACCCCACTGGGACAAAAAGGTGGAAGGTTTAGCACTAACAATGCTTATCATCTGAACACAGATGGAAAAATACATTTGTCAACCATCATCAAAAATGAGGCAAAGCTCTAGGAGTGAGGGCTTTGTCAGGGCAGGTTGCTTAAAAATAAATTACAGAGAGTAAATAGACAAAAGCAAGGATGTTCTTTTAGAAAAACATGTTTGCTAAATATGTTGTTAATGAAAGCATTGCTTACGTGGCCCCAATTTTATTTGCAAAACTTGTAGTGGAGCCTGCTTAAAAACTGTGGGGTTTTGGTCTCCTGACAGCACTCTTACTGTCATCATTACACGTGCTTCTGTAGGTCCTCTACAAGTTGAATGTAGTCTGAGGAGAGCATTGTAGGTTTTAGGCAGCACTAAATGAGGGTGTTTATCATCCCAGACCACCTGCACAGCACAGAAGGGACCCTTGGAGGAGCACATCTGGGCAGTGCTAGTGGAGGAGGCAGCAGCTCAGGCTGGCACTGGAGGAGAACACAACTCTCCAAGGGCTTTCTCTGGTTAATTACCATCATTGTTAGCAATTTATTTCTAATTTGAATTTACCTAATTTCATCCTGCAGTCACAAGAGCTTGTTATCCCTCCACCTTCTGAATTGAAATAACTTCTAGTATTTATTATCTCACTCTATAATCAGTGTTAAGTGCAACCCCAAGTCTAGTAATTAAATCATCACTGGAAGAAAAAGGTCTTACAAAAGGAAAAATAAGTCTTTTGCTTATATCTCAATCTTTTAGCATGCATAATAAGCTCTCTACCTCATCAGCACTGAAGGCCAGGAGCAGGAAATTAGTATGCCACAGCCAAAGCAGAAACAAGGACAAGACCAAAGAAATCTCTAATTTACCATGTGCTGATGGAAAGAAAATCCAGAGATGGTTTAAGAGGAAAAGCATTAGAGGGTATCACGTGCCATAATACATAGAATTCACTCCTCCCAGGACATGTCAACTGGCTACAAAAGCATGGAGCAGCAGCATTACTTTGAGAATTTACAGGGTGGAAAAATAATAGGAAATTGACACTCGGATATGAAAAAAATGCATCATGCATCAGTAGGTCAAGAGCCATTAATTAGTATTGTTGCAGAATTCTCATCAGTGCTCTTGTCTGGTTTTGATGTGGTGCAAAAGATGAAAGCAAGAAGGAAGTAGGGTCAGCACACTGCAGGATCCAACACAGAGGGCTGGCCCTAGGGACAGGAGGGGGACAACCCTCTCCAGGACAAATTGCTGGCAGCAAAAGCACCTTTGGCAGACGTGGGGAGCAGTCAATACAAAAGCCATTTCCTTCCTTTCTTTCCATTGTGCTCCTCCAGGATCATAACAAGAAAACCAACCTCTACCTTCCTGACTTTGGAGCCCTGGTGAGAGAGAATCTGTTCAGAATACCATAGTCAGCTGCAGGCACAAACTACTTGAGCATCCTTTGCTACATCTGGAAATTGCTGACTTGGCCCAAGATGAGCAGCAGTGAAGAGTTAGCTCTTGCTAAAAGAGAATTGCCCTGTCAGTGGGGTGGGTTATGTCCTTTGGTAGCAGTAGAAAGGAATTTAGCCTTGCCAAGATCAAGGATGGAATTAATAGCAGCTCCTCTGTTTGCTTTCAGAGCAGCTGCTTGTTTCTCTTACCCGTGACTCATGCTGCTGGTGTTTATAGTTGTGCCCCAAAGCTCTAAAGCTGGTCCTTAGAAAACCAGCATAAATGAGAGTACTAAGTGTCATGAATTTATGAGTCCAATCAAGTAGCATAAGGGCTTTAAGATACTAGTACCAAGAGACTCAGAAAGTTGCATTAGTGTGTCCACCACTGACCTTCTTCCTGCTGTAAGATAAAATATTGAACTGATTTGCCTAAAAGGGTCTAAGTTTTCACCTTTACCAGGAAGGAATATATTGTGACTTTGCTCTGTGAGCACTGATCTTCCAGCCAATCTGACACTTAATCCATTGGATGAAGAATTTCTACCTAATGAGCAGAAGTTCTCTATTAGGCTTCAATCTTGCATACATAAAAATGCTTCATTTTGCACTCATATAATCCCCCAGACTCAATTATTGTCACAAATTAAGGTGTTTACCATAGCATGGAGGTTTTAGCTAGTCCTTCTAGGTTCCAGTTTGAACACAAGTAATACTGACTGCAGTAGAAACACTAAATCACAGTGGCAGCCCTGAGACAAACATACAATAAATGTGCCATAAATGGCAGCCTCCACTGAGCCATACTTTGATCCTTATAGAATAATATCCTAGAAATTAACAGGAAAAATATATATATTCCTACTTAATACTCATTCTATAACAGAGCCCAAAAAATTGGGAATAAATCCTAGTTACATTGCATTCTGTGCAAAAATAACACACTTCACTCCTTCCCTGTCCATTTCTCTCATTAGGTTGAGATGGAACTGCAACAAACAAATGCCATGTGAAGGAGGTGTCGTGGGTGAGTGTTTTAAGTCACATGAAGAATCACCATCAAGGATTTTAGCAGAAGTGATTTTAATATCAATCTGTAAAATTGTGATTTAGTTTGATGGCGAAGCTCACTCTATTACTCACTATGTGGGGGAAATAAATGAAGGCAAACTGACTTGGGGTTGGGCTGGGAGATGATTTTACAGGGAGACTGGGAGTGAAAGTGGCAAAGGAGTTCCTCCCATTGAGTCATGAGGTTCAGAAGGGACACCCTTGCCCTCTAAACTCATTCTCAGAGAGGATTTTAAGTGCAGATAGATCCAATCTTAGTCCCAGACTAGGTTGTTTATGTCTAGGAGAGATTGGGTACAGGGATTTCAGTGATAGTGGTTGAACATGGCATTGTGGGTCCTATGTAGCTTTAAAGTAGCAGCAGTTAAAAATTTCTCAATGCTATTATGATGATAAATCATAAGATCATGATATATGATTATATAGCAAAGCTTAATCAGGTAATAACTGGTTATAATCGATACAGTCATGTAGGTAAGCCAAAGTTCTCTTAGCAAACCACACACAAACACAAATATATACAAATATAGAGGTTAACCTTAAGATGTTTCCCTTTCTGCAGATGATACTAAATTCTAGTGCAATGATCTTTATTATTTTACAAAATCCAATGATAGTGAATTTCTCACCTCTCACTTCATTGGCTTTTACAAGTAGACAGTCTTCCCTTTTGTCAGTCTTTGCAGCCAGATGGTCTTTCCCTTCATCAGCTCTACCATCAAACAGAATCTGCCTGAGAGGTGTCCCAGCTCAGGGGGAGATGCCAAGACACTGTGGTCCCAGGGAGCTCCAAGTGTTCTCACTCAGGATTAGTATTTATCACAAGATGATTGACTTTGATCAGTACTTTTTTTCATGGTGGCCATTATTCTTATCAGGCAATCTTGGCACTCTTCAGAGTGGACTATGACCCAGGCAGGAGGATTTTCAGTGCATTTTCCAGTCAATCAGGAGTTGCAGGTGCAGTCAGGGAGTGCCCAACTGTTCCAACCCACTGGACTTGTACCCAGGACAGGAAGGTACCAGACAAGATCAAGGTTAGAAAGCACCAAGTTATCCCAGCCCAAAGCATTTTGTAATTAAACAAGAACACAGTGGCTGATGCCAACATGCCAACGTGGCCATGGCAGGTGTGCACCAACACAGGAGGATGGAGAAGCTAGGGTAAGAGTACCACCAAGGGATATTCCAAGCAGTTGGTTGATGCAGAGCTGTCTGCCACCCTCTACACCCAGCCCCTTTTCCTTCACTCCCCTCCAGCAAGCAGGGATAATGGGGTAGTAAATAAATACTTAGTAAGTTCTAAGTAATTTCATTCAATTCAATTTGAATGAACAAAACATCCATTTAAAAAAAAAGAAGGTTTGGCTTGTTGTATTTGTTTGTTTGTTTAAAAAGCACTTAGGTGGTACATATGTATACCTTTCTGCTGCTGTTTAGAGCTCTCAGAGAAAGGCAAAGCCCATGGGGGTGTCACAGAAACTGAACTGAAGCACCCTGCTCAGGGGTCAGAGAGACAAAAACAGAAAAGTTGCAAAAGAGTTGGCAGCAGCTCCACTGGGAAAGGGTGGGGACACAATAGCTTGGGAATATTTTCAGATGAAAAATGAATTTTTTTTTAAAGTATTATTTAAGCTCAACTTCTTGTAAATAAAATAGGCTTATCTGAGGCAACAGATCTAAGCTGGTTATTATATCTAAGTTGATAGTCAGTCCTGAAGCCTCATGTCCAGGCTGGAGTGCAAATTGAGCTCAGAATCCTTGGAGGGATGTGAAAGATTTCTGTGCACATCCCACCCACCTCATATGCTTCCCAGCTGATGGCAACCTTCCAACACTTTGAAAGTTGTCTCTTAAAAAAACCCAACAACCCCAAGTATCAAAACAAATGTTCCTTCCTGGTAACAATGCTGCCAAGCTTTCCTTTACAGGATGGGCATCAGGAAAGTGGGATTTCTTCCATCATCAATGCATTTGTTATCTTTTATTCATGGTGTCTGAAGGCCCTTTTTTTTTTCCCCATGAACTTTACACTAAACATACTCCAAAAGCAGAACATCTGACAGCATTCCTTTTTGAATTTACCCTGTCAAGCACACATTGCCTGGGATATGGCATGGCTGTAGCATCCTCTTAGTCTCATCTCTGGAAAAACACATCACCATGTGTCCCGAGGAGCCCAGCAGGATGCTGAGGCCCATGCATGTTGTGATGATGCTTTAAGATCAGCTCTGGGTGGATCCAAGTTTCCCATCTCACTCCTTCCATAAATGGTTTTATTAGACAAAGCTTCCCTTGTTACAACAGTGCTGATTTCCTAGTCTATTCAGTATATCACATATATTCAGTATATAATTTAATTTGCTATAGGTGTGACCTGATGGGGAAGGTGTTCT
The DNA here is from genome assembly GCA_013401355.1 of Ceyx cyanopectus. NCBI lineage: Eukaryota > Metazoa > Chordata > Aves > Coraciiformes > Alcedinidae > Ceyx > Ceyx cyanopectus. The sequence goes on from VYZU01013207.1 coordinate 11,100, forward strand.
TATGTTTGACCTGTGCTGCTACCTCATCTATCTGTAGCAAAGTATTTACCTAAATATTTATGTGAAAGAAAAACATGGGAAAAACAGCATTGGCCAATTCTGACAATGAATTTAAAGTATCTTATAGATGTTGCTCTGTAATACTGTCAGCTTCTGTACAAGAGTGATACTGTCTTGGTGCTGGATTAGTGCTTTCATCTGCTTTCTGACTTGATAAAAGGCAAGCAGCCAGAAGGCATCATTTTGCCACAACTAAATAAAGGAAAATAGGGTGAGGGATCAAAAGCAGAGCTAATTTTTACTGCATTAGAAGTATATATGTTTGTCATTACAAGTAATTTAATGAATGGACTGGCTCAAAACCAAGTGGAAGCTGCTCTATCCTTCACCGGCCATCATCTGAACGGCAAACGCAGCATAAAAATGATGTCAGAAAAATACAATTAAAAAAATCTGCTGGGACAGAGACTTCTAAAAGCAAAGATATAATTAACACTTGACACGAGTGTCACATTCCGTGTCAGAAGGTTGCTTTCCATTCTCACTGAACTGAGGAGCTGAACAGATCACTGGCCAGCAGAGCAGTGCTGGAACACATCACTGTTGGGTGGAAGGTGTTTTTCCTCCTGTACCCAACAGGCAAGAATCAGGTGCAGGGATTTCAGAGCTGCTTTTCCACAGGCATTAGTCAGGCACAAAAAAGGTCTGGGCCAATGGCAACTACCAAAAAGGCATCAGGAGCAGCAAAACTTGGCCGGGCTGCCCCTTTCCAGCTAAACCACAAACTGAACCCCAGTGACAGCAAGTCTGAATTATCTAACCTCAGCAACATTGCTCAGGGGTGAAGTCAGACAAAACAAAGGCTTTACCAGACCTCGAAGGACAAGAATTTCAATTACATTCACACAGAGAAACACATAAAACATTTCTGAAAGCAGGTCTTTGCCTTCCATGTGCAGGTCCAGGTCCGTGTACCACAGGGATTCTGAGAAGGTTGATATTCTCTGTACTCCCAGCAGTGCAATTGTTTCAAGCTGCTGCTTCAGCTCTATCGTATCTCACCAACCGTGCACGGGGACCACTTGCTCTAAGCAAAGGAATCAAGTGTCTGCTTATTTCTATTTAACGATGTGAAACACTATTGAAACTGACCCTGAGATGAACTGGGGAGCCCTCAGCTGCTCACCTTCGCGCGAAGGGCATTTGAAAGCTCGTGTTTTGCATTTTTTTCCCCCCTCAAACTCAATTCCTTAGCACTCCCAAGCAAAAGTCGGTTGCGTTTGATCAGATCCCGACACACGACCGGCAAACGCGCCCCGAGTGCCGCGTCCAGGGCAGGGATGGGTTCTCTTTCGGCTCCCTGGCAAGGACCCGCGTGGGCACCTGCCTCCCTGCCCACGCACGCTCCCCGCACAGCCGGGCACAGCGGGGCTGGACGGCCCCGCACACCTCAGCACCGCCGACACACCCGCAGGTCCGTCACCTCCACCGAGCGCAGCTCCAGGTGCCGGGGCAAGGCGGGGCGGGCACTCTGGGCCCCGCCGGGGGCGGCACCGGGCGGGCGGGGCTGCCGCGGGGGGTGTGCGGGACGTGTGCGGGACGGGAGGCGCCGCTCGCCCAAGCCCAGCCCCTCTCCGCGGCTCGGCTCGGCGGCGCTGGCCGCTCCCGCTCCCCCCCCCCNCCCGGCCCGGCCTCGCCCGGTTGCTGCCCGGGGCTGAGGCGAGCGGCTCCGCTGCCCACCTGGCACCTCCGCGCTGGGCACCGGGCAGCGGGCAGAGCCTCCCGGGGTAGCCCGGCCCTTCTCGGGGAGCCAGCAGACGTAGCTGCCCCGTCCCGTCCCACTCCCATCCCCCGAGCAAGCAGAGCCCGGGGAGCGCTGCCCCAGCCCTGCCCAGGCGGCCCCGGCCCGGGGGGTGCGGTTCACACCAAGTGGCACCATCCCCTTAACGCTCGGGACGGGACACCTGGTGTGGGTTTGGGTTTGTGTTGCCGGTGAACTTTTGGAATTGGTGGGGTTTTTGGTTTTTCTTCCTCCGCAGGTGTTCCTCTTTAAAGCTTTTGAAAACTGGGTACTTTTCATCACATTCCTTTTAAAGGGATGAAGCTGAGGCAGGATGCTGCAGGCAAGGAAGGTGCTTTGGGGAGGGGGTCTCCTCCCTTGGCACCTGGCAGGTGGCAGGCTGCGGGCTGGGCAGCTCAGGGCAGGATGCAGCTGCACTCCAGCACCGGCAGAGTGGCTGGATTTACTCTCGTTTCAGTCCCTCCTCACCAAACTCTTTGCTTTCTCTTAAAGCTCAGCTGTGGATGGAAGAACTGGTACCAAAGTGGCCATTAAGAAGTTGTACCGCCCTTTTCAGTCTGAGCTCTTTGCCAAACGAGCCTACCGAGAGCTGCGCCTCCTGAAGCACATGAAGCATGAAAACGTGAGTTGTGTTGTTAGCAGTTATCCCACCCAAGGCTGCAGCTTACACACCCTAAAAGCAGATAATTATGCAGAGCTGGACAAGTCAAATGTGCAGCTACGTGAAATTCAGGAGTCTTTGGGCAAGACCCGTGTGTCTGGCTTTTGTCTGTCTGTCCTTTAATCTGCAAACATCAGTTTGCACAAAGTAGAATATCCTGTAGGAAACACCACTGCATTTCCATGTAGGAAAGATTGGGTGGAGAAGGTTAGGACTGTGGTGGAGTTTGTGTTCAAAGTTAATAAGAGAGATTAAGGACCAGAAATTATCTCCATCACTGTTCCTGTGAGGTGCAGGAGTGTGCAGGGCATGGGTCTGTGCCTGTGGGTTTTGGGTGCCAGCATCTCTTCTTTCTGAACTTGTATGAAGATGACTCAGGTGCACATGTGTGTCTTTGGGGAGGGGGTTTTCCTTTTTTACATAGTTTACAAAGCATTTGTAAGTTTTGGTTTCATATTAATGTGAAACAGGAAAGTTAATGAATAACTAAAAAATTGTTTTACTGGGAAGCAGAGAATAGGATACAGAGCTCTGAACAGATATCTTCTCATGTAAAGTGAAATAATATGTAGGAAGAAGTGTTGAAAGTGTTGTTGAGATAAAGATCCTTAGTGGTTTAAGAAAAAAGTAAATGAAATATTTGTTGGAAGCAGTTTTTATGGAATCAGAGCATGGTGAGAAGGGTCCCAGGTAGCCTTGGAGGATCACAGCAGTGGCTTTAAATGCTGTTCATGAAGAATGCATGTAAAAAACAAAACAAAAGCCAACCCAAAAACCAGAAGAGAATTTGGTGGGAGCTGTTAAAGTAATGGATAAGACTGTGGTTTAACATGTTAATAATGTGGGAGATGCATAGCTCCATTCAGATGGCCCTCATGGAAAGCTAAGAGATCAAAAGCAAGTATGAGAGAAACTGGTAGTAACAGCCAGTCATTGCCATTTATTGTAGTAATATTAACATTGTGAGTAGCAACAACATTTAGGTTTATTTGGAAGAATAATCTGTGGGGTGTCCTGACTGCTCAGAAAAAACAGACCTTTTTTAGGCATGAGAACCTGTATATCTGTTAACATTTTAATCTGAATCTTGTAATACATATAATCATTTTACTTGATTCTTTTGAAGTAACTGCTTCATAACCCCTGCTGTATAAGTTGCAGAGAACTTCTGTGTCATGTAGAGGCTTCCATACTCTCAGCATTTTCTTTACTGAACATTTGGGAGCAGAGCAGCTTGTGCAGTTGCCAAGCTCCTAATTGTGTCCAGAATTTTGAGATTATTTTTCTTCCATTTCCCAGAATAATCTGTTGGGTAGTGTGTTCAGCTCTGCACGGGTTTTATGTGGTGAATGCCCTTCAGGATAATACTCTGGAATCCCTCCATGGACTCATTAAATAATTAAAGAGTCGAGAAGAAATTGCTCCCTGGGGAACATGAGCACAATCTGTAGAAGTTACAAATCAATATATGTGAAGGAGGGGAATAATTTACAGTCTTAGGAAACAGTTTGGGCCACAGAAGGAAGAATCTGGTCTATATACTAATGAAAAGTTTTACCATGAATTATGGCATCTACTCATTAGAGAGCAAAGTCTGCAGGGATTTGCAGGCACCAAGGAGGCAGAAGCCAATGACTTCTGTCTGTGATGAGGCTGACGTGGCAGCTCAGCCCATGGAGAGAATCTCCATCCACCATCCCAGCCTCACACCCTTCTACAAAGTTGTTTCACCCACAGTGAATTAGGAATAGTCACAATGCCTTTTAGGATTTCTAGTCCCTGTGCTGAGCTTAGAATACTCCTTTAGCTGCTTCACTGAATGGGCCCCACTCCAATGAGGGCATATCTCCTTATAACAAGGAAATAGTAAAATGGATCAGTGATTGAAATGTGTTTTCTGCTGACTAACACATCATAGTATACTTAATAAACTAGCAGTTCTCCCTCTGGCTGTGCTATAAATACAACTGCTATTAAAATTTAATCAAACTGAAGTAATTGCTTCAAAGATCACAATAAAATATCAATGCCACTGTTACCTCTGCCTTGGGTGTTGGTGCTCTAAGCACATAGAGGATGTGGTCTGTGATGGCTGGTCTAACAGTATTGCCACTATGGGTTAGACATGGGGTATTGTTGCAATGTTGCACTAATCTGCTTGTACAAACCTTCATCCTACTTCAGGATATAAACTGTTTCAAGATGCTGTTAAATTTACATCCCATTTGCTCTTCTGGTGTGTTTTTCTTCCACAATTACTTCTGTACTCATGATGCATTTGATGTTGGATTGCACAAAGAGTGTAATGTTTGTTTCCCTGTGATTACGTCTGGCTGGATCATCTCTGCCATTCATAGCTTTCAGGGAAGTGTTGTTAAGCACGTAGCAATACATTATCATAATTTATTTAACCTCAGGCTGCATTCAGAATGATGGAAGAAATTGTAATGGTCTGACACATTGTGTTAAAAATAGCATCTCTGATCCCCCATTAAGGTAGCAGAAGATACCATTAAACCCATGCCCCAGTGATACAATTCATCAGCATGTCATGCCTCAGTGAAGAAAATGAAGGAAAACTTTGAGGTGTATACTCTTCTTCCTAATGCTGAAGGGTTGTAGGATCACCAGGAGTCCTGTAAAAACAAATATTGGAGTCATCCTACTGAATTTTACTGGAATTGTATTTTACCTTGTAAGGAAACTAATTCAGGGGGCAGCTTGTCCATTTAGGCACTTTCAGGAGGAGGCAACTCTGGCATGATATATGATTATATGTGCTAGACCTTTGCTCTTCCTAATGGCTCTCAAGCATTAGTGAGGAATATTTCTATAGAAACAGTGCAAACTTGGTAGTGTGACCCTTCTCAGCAACCCATTGCAAACAAATCCAGAGAAGAAGTGGTGTTGAGGCCAGTGGGGCAGAGGCTGCCTGTGAGGAGCACAAGACCTGGCTGTTAGGATATAAATCACTCTTTAATGGCACTAGTTTCCTTTTTTTTTTCTGGTAGGCCTTTTCATTTGAGAGGATCTTTTTTTATTTGGCTCAGACATTGCCAAAAAGTTAATTTCCAGCAGGACAAGCTGCTGGATCACTCTGTAGCTGCATAAACAGATACTCTGGCACAAGAGAACGAATGGTGTGAAAATTATGAATTAAAAATAGTTAAGGTAGAATGAAGAAGGCATGGGGTCCTAGTGCCCTTCTCACCTCCTATTTTGCTGATAGAAACATTGAAGTTTCCAGCAGGAGTGAAAAATAGTTGGCAAGGGGAGATGACATTGGAGAGAGGGAGAGAAAAGCAGCAGCTCATGCTGATGTGTCAGAACAGTGTGGATTTTATTGGTGTGGTACATATGTGTATCATTTACATATGTGTATATATATGTGTGTATATATATGTATACATATAATCACCCATGGGAATTCTGACTCAGTCCTACCAACTTGAATTCTGAGTGTATTTCTGGCATAAAATTTTTGACAAATGCCTGTTAAACGTTTCTTGGGTTGGTTAATATTCTACAGATGTTTTCCTGGAAGCCTGTATGTAAGAGTCAACTGCAGTTATTTGTTTAAAGGTACTCTATATTATGCTCTCATTCATTGCTCTGAGTGGAAATTATTCTCTGGTGTATTCCCATGTCTGAAGACCTGTGTGTGTTTTGCATTATAAGAACCATGTAGCTTTTTTCCCCCCTTTTGGAAGGAACTCAGGCATCCAACAGGCAGCAAATTGTCTGTTTCCCTACAGATCTGTTTCTGAGAAGGATGCAGGCCCTTCACTGATATTTAATTCTGTTGACTTCTTTATTTTGAAAAAAAGTTGATCTTTTTATTTACACAGTGTCAACCAAGGAAGGAGTTTGTACTAGAGAAAAGAGCAGGGCTCTCTACATTCCTACCTGAGAAAAATCTTACAGCTGTCACCTTTTGCTGTTCATCTAGCCTGATGTGAGCATTGGCAGAGCAATAACTTCTGCAGTGCACATAACCAGACCAACAAGGGAGTTGTAGATGAGTGATGCCTTTACAGATGAAAGCCTGCTCACTGTGTTTGGTTTCCCTCAGCAAGTCCTGTAGGACTGCACCAGCTAAAAATTCCCATCCTTTGGGTGTGCAAGTGACAGTGAAGTGCCATTTGGGAATCCTGACTGGGAATGGCAAATCTCCTTGGGAAAGCAAAAATACACCTATAGCTGGATAGTTTATTGCTAGAGGAGAAGTGCTCCTGGTTTTCTGTGTGCTGAAAACTTAGCAAAGCTATGGAGCTATCAGGACACCAGCATATTTTACTTTGATACTCAACAGCCAATAAATTAACACAATGGTATTGTTTGCCACTCTTGCTTATTTTCATGAACCTGCCCATAGGTGTTTTACCTAGACTGGCTTTGGCTGATAGCTGTTTATTCACACCCTAGTCAGAGGTACCTGTAAATCAGGCTGATTAGATTAGTCCAGTAAGTGCAAACAAGGAAGAGAGCACTGAAACCCAAACCACCTCATCCAATCCAGAGATGAAGGTTTCTGTCTGCAGGATTTGGTTCTCTCCACTGTTACATATGAAAAGAAAATGGAAAATTTTCTTTGAAAGAAGGGAGTGGTGACACAGGTGGGTACAGCTTGTGCCTCCAAGTGTGCCAACTGGCAGGAGAAAATGAAAGGAGCTCTCAGTCCATCAGCAGGCATCCCTCATGTCACACAGGAGTAGTCAGTGAGGAAGAAACGTGACTGTGTTGAGAGCCTTGTGTGTGGATAGTTAAAATTTTAAATAAGATGGAGACTTCTTAGTGTGCTAAAAGGATGCAGGTGCCCTGTGATGTGGAACAGTGCAGGAACATGAAGCTAATCCTGCAGAAAATGTAATGCAGCATAATATGTAGTTCAGTGCACCCCATCAGGGATCTCTCTTGGAAAATGTAGTTGCATTTGTAGCCCGAGTGCCAGAGCCACTCAACTTCACTGTGTTTTCATGCATAACATCTGCAAGAGAAAGCAGCACTTAATGCATAAGAGACATAACTTACATTACTTATTAATTTATAGAAGAGCTGAGTCTTTCACTGATGGGCTGCTGCTGACATCAGAAACTTTCCTGTACAGAAAAGCAGTGGAGCAGCCCTTGGATAAAGGAAATCCAAGACACAGAAGTGCAGGGGGGGGATAGAGATGAGTAGCTTCTCTTCTGCTGGAATACTGTTTGGAAAGGCAGCAGCTGAGAAGGGAAAAAGAAATTATTCTTGTAGTTGTTTTACAGTTTTACTTCCGTGCTGAGATGTAAAGCATCATAAGGTTTTTTTTTACAAATACTATATTTAATCAAGAGCATTTTAGACAGACATGAGATTTTTCCATAATGTTATGGAGGAGGGAGTTTCCCAAACTTTGTCCAGTTCTTTTCCTGAAGAATAGCCAGAGTTGTATCTTCCTCAGAGGATTTATTTTATCCCATACTTCCTCGTGCTTAACATATCTGCAGAAAGCTGTGACTTAAATAGAAATACTAGTGACTCTGTTCCAGTCCAGGAAAATAATCTCAAAGTGCAGCTATTAAATAAAGATCACTGAGGAAAAGGAAATGGATCCCTTGTTTTTTAGATGAATGATTAGTATGTCTTACCATTTTGGACACTAAAATGAGTTTCAGGATTTTTAGGAAGCTTGTTTTGTAAAGCAAGAAAAGAAGTATTGTGAAATCCTTGGCATGTTACAAGAGTTTTGTGGTTCCTTATTTAAAATGATCTTCAGTGGGAGGTGAGTGTTGGTCTCAGTGGTATTCTTAGGAAATGCCCACAGACCTGCATTATGCTCCATTATTGTCAAACACATCTTCCTAATTCCTCTCTTATCCTTTTCTCTCCCTGCCTCCACACAGAAATGGGAAACCTTATGTAAAACTGCCATTCCTCAAAAAAAAAATAGAAAAAATAT
>VYZU01013209.1:0-32278 GCA_013401355.1 Ceyx cyanopectus
AAACAACAACAAAAATCTGTATCAAGTATGAAATTGTCACATACTATCTTATAATAATTGCTGATACTGAACCGTGAGTACAGATAACTGATGTTGCATTTCAAACAGCTTTGTGTGGATCTGAGAGACTGTGATTCACTTTTGTTGCTCATTTGTAGCTTTGGATCATAATTGGTATAACAACAAAAAAGTAAATCTGGGATCTTTGTATGCTCAGAATCTTTTAATATCTTTTCCCAGTTAAAATGCAGTTTTGTGGTTTTAGGTGAACAAGCTGTGGCTACAATTTTGCCTCATTACCTCAGTGTTGTGGAGAATACACCACCTTTACCAGTTAATACCCCAGAATCCTTTCTAACAGCCACTATGAAAACAGAAGAACCAAGCTCCTCTTTACCAGTAAATGCAACTCAAACACTAGATGCAACATCTGTGGGAAACAAATCTGCTGCAAGTTCTGAAAGCTCCATGGCTGGCAGCCCTGACACAGAGTCACCTGTGATAGTGAATGAATATGTGAGTGCATTTCACTTCAGATACATCCAAGAGAAATGAGAAGCTTTTTTCTGTTTTGGTGTTGTTTCTAGTCTTGTCCAGTTTTTATGTGCAAATTTTATATGGGCATTGGGGTTTTTCTAATATTCTTCATTATAATCGTCTAAAATCTAATTTTGGAGTGAAATTGTCTTAAATGTCACTACTTTTATTTAACAGGAAGCTGGTTCTGGAAATGTAAGCCAAAAATCTGATGAAGATGACTTTGTGAAAGTTGAAGACTTGCCTCTGAAACTTGCAGAATATTCAGAGGTATTTTGCTGTTGTTTGTGGGGTGGTTGTGTACAAGTGCACACCCTAAATGTCTTGATTACCTAGACAGCAATAAGAATTATCCAGAATTTTGAGTTTTGCTTTATCTGTTACATAGGCAGAATTAATGAAGAAAATAGCAACAGAGGCCCAAACCAACAGTTTGTCAGATGAATTATTGGGTGGAGGTGGAGCTCAAGATCAAGAATTGGTAGGAGATGCCCAAATTTTGAAAGAACCCGGTAAATATAATTTATTTACTTGTCTGCACCTATTGGGAAAACCCTCTGGAATGGCCTAGAATGTAAATAACCCTATTACCACTGTTTGAAGTAAGCTGTTAGTGTGGAGCTGAAAGAATATCCTACTTTTTATAATGATACATTTGGAAATGATGTATTCTCAGCACAAGAAAGGCTTGAACCTGTTGGATTTGGTCCAGCATAGGGCTGCAAAAATGATCAGAGGGCTGGCACACCTTCTCTATGAAGAAAGGCTGAGAGTTGAGGTTGTTTAGACTGGAGCAGAGAAGACTCAAACAAGGCCATTCAGTACTTAAAGGAGACCTGTAAGAAGGATGGGGACAGCATGGCCTGTGTTGCAGGACAAGGGGTAATGATTTGAAAAAAGAGAGTGTAGATTCAGACTACATATGAGGACCTGCCATGTCCCTTGTCTATATGTCTGCTATTTTCTGTGGCTAATGAAGTAATAAAAATTAACACAGGCAAAATGGATGTTATAATGTAATGGTTTTGAAACTTATTATTGTAAATTAAAATTCTTATTATCTGATTTAATGTACAGTGAATTTTCTGACAGATGGTTCAGTGTCTTTTCAGGGAAAAGGAAGTTGTTTTTCATTTGAGACAAACCACTGTGCAGAAAACACTTGCATTGTTTATGACAGCAATAAAAATTTGTCACTGTCATGAAAAGTATTTATGCAGCACAAAAGCTTAATGGCAATGCAGGTCAAAAACTTTTAATATACTTTTAATATGTGACACAAGGTATGGTATCAGAGGGGTTCTGCTGTTAGGCTTGTAGGCCTCCAGAGGAGGGTATAGTAATGGCATATTTAAATACATGAACTGGTTTTTCTGGTGGGAGTAGGTTTCTGTTAGTGTAGCTAGTTCCAGTTCCCCAAACAGTATAAGCTGATGAAATGCTGTTTTTTTATAATGCAGCTGCAGTGACAGCAGAGGATTTTCCAGAACAGAATGTGAGGACAGTACAGCTTTCAGTTTCATTCTCTGCCCCTCACCATTCTGCTGGGCACAGCTCTGCCAGCAGGAGTCTGCCCTGGGGTTTGGTGAATGCTGGTGCCTGTGCCTGGTGTGCAACACGGGTGAAGGATGCCATGCCACACAACATTGGTATCTGGCAATGAAGCCATTCTTGATCTGAGTATGGGAGATGTTCAAGTAAGCCAGGGCTCAGAATACTTGTGGAAAAAAAAAAGATGAAATATTTAATCAAGGTGCTTTAATGGATACTTCAGGAGTTGAAATGGGGTCAAGAACTGTTTGATGTCTTGTAGTTGTTAGACAATAATGAGTATACTCTTACTTTACAGAAAGTTTTGGACACCAAAGTGCTTGAGTATAACCTGAAGATATCTGCATTTAAAAGCTCCATCTATACAAATGCATATGGAAGATCAGCACTAAATTCCCAGAATTCTGGAAGTGTATGGAAATGTAAAGTTACTGGCACACTGCCTCTTAGGATAGGTATGGTAACTTCTGCCTCTGGCAGTCTGGACAGCTGGAACTGAACCCTCTTCAGTTTCACTGCACTCTTCTTTTTCTGTCTTAATCTTTTTTTTTTTCTTTTTCTTTTTCTTTTTTTTTAATTTTATTTTTTATTGTGACTTGTTTAGTAATTTTAAAATTGTTCCAAATGGTAATTTTGAATAAAGTTTGAACTTGTCTGTAAAATTTTCCTCTGGCTTACAAAATGGTACAGAGCTTGTTTTCAGAAGTGAACTGACTGTGTGTGAAGTGTTGGCCTGCTTGTAGCAACTTCTTACTCCTCCTCAGAGAAACACTGCTACTTGCCCTGGGACAAGAAACTCTTGTCCATTAATTTTCTCCCTCTACTACACATACGAGCAGGTGCAGTCCATACTTCTTGCCTTTATAGTATTGCTGCTCTAGAAAAAAAAGTTTTTGTTTTGGGTCTGTAGAATGAATGTCTATCAGTCCACTTATCTGAGGTGAAATAAATAACCCTGGGTTGGTAGTTTAACTGCAGGAAGAATCTATTTTTCTGCATTTTGTCCTTTGTGCTTTCAGTCTACAAAGGGGTAAACCTGTCTGGAAATTCTAGCATCCTGCCACAGGTAACATTGAAAATAGCTGCAACTGAAAGCCTGTAGAATCTGTTCCTAAAGTATTTGACTTTCTGAAGGGTTTTCAAGAATTGTGAAATTTAGTAAGTATTTTAAGAAGTTAATTGACGCCTGAGAAAGTCTTATGACAAAGGCAGAGTTAAGACTGTAGAATTCAAAATATTTAACCAGAAGTTTTCTTTTTCAGAGCTGCTAATAACCAGAAGTTGTAACATTGAGCAGTAAGTAGCTTATTCAGCACATCTGCATTCTAGAGCTACTATTTAATAAAAGCCTTGTATTTAAGGTAAAGTAGTTAAAAAGGACTGATCATCTTCCATTCAGGATTGTCTTCCTTTGGAGGTTAGTGTAATAATATGGCTGTATGCTGTGGGAGACAGGCTAGGAACAGTGAAGCCTAAACTTGCTTGAAGTTTGAATAAGGTGAGTGTGATTCCTTTTTAGTTTTTGAGTTAATTTTGGAAAATCACATGCCTCTTAACTGCAAAGAGTACAATATAATAAAAGGATTGAAGACAGTTTAGTTGTAGTGCAGGCTTTAAACTGTGATACTCTATGTGGAAAAAAACTTCACCCTTTTGAAGACAGAACAAATAACTTGTGACAAAGGCAAAGATGTGAAGTAGGCCTTTTAGTTGCTAACTTGGCACAAGAATCATTCAGAGGACCTAAGAGGATAGTTTTCTGAAGTAGAACAAAGATTTGTGCATATTGGAGACATCTAGTTTAATTAGCTCCCATATAATCTCTTAAACTCCAGAAAGAGCATGAGCACACACCATTCCTGAATTCTTGCCCTGCAAGGGTGTCTGAACAATGCACTGAAAGAGCATTTCTTTGGGTATTCTTTTCTTTCTGTTCTTTCTTCATAGACTCAAAATAGTTGAGGTTGGCAGAGACTAGCAGAGACTCAGAGCTGGGTGCCCAGGATGCTTTGATTATTTCCAGGGTGGAAGGCTACAACCTCTCTGGGCACCCAGGCCAGGTCACCCCAACATTCAGAGGGAACTCCTCTGTTTCCATTCGTGTCCTTGTAGTCTATGCTTTGCTCAAGTAGTAGTATGTTTGAAGAAGTTAAACTCTCACAGTCAAATGCCAGTCCTCATACACAGTTCAGTTCAAGTAGAATGTGTTTGCCCATGGTAGTTTAGAGATGTTCCTTCAAAAAGTTGCAGGAACATATGTGAATTGAGAGAGGGGCAGCAGAGTCTGAGTGATACATTGCTTGCTTCCTTACCACTCTGGTCCAAAAGGAATGTTCTGCTTTACTGTCCACTGTCCATTGCACAGGTGATCCTTTCAGAGACAGTTCTGCAGAGCAATGTGTACAAGAAACTCCACTAATTAAGATGAAAGTTAAGAGGCCAGAGCTGGTTCTCTGCTGTAGCTCACACCTTAACAGCTCTTCCCTTGGAGGGGGGTTGCTGTTACTGGTTGTAGCAGTGGTCTATTATGGAGTAGCAGATGCTGTTACTGCTGCATAGTGAATGACTTACCAGAGCAATAGAACACCAGTATGGAGTGAAACCAAATCATGTTGGGGATATTGGCTCATTTTCACTACTGGAAGTATCTGCTGCTATTAGAAGGAAAGTGGAAGGAATAAATTGGTATAAAATAGACTGCAAGATTGCTTTTGGAACTTCATTTTAATCAGATCCCACTGTATCCTGAAACTACTTGCAGCATTCACAAAATATAAGCATTAAGACAACTGAAAACCAGAAAATCCAAAACTGAGTTGCTTTTGCTGTAGTGCTAGTATTTTGACCTGTAGGTATCTTACTACAGGATTACTGTCTTGCAGAACAGCAGAGAGCTCAAACAAAACACTCTTCAGTGGTAAGCTTTGAAGAACAGAAGCTAAATTATAGACATAATTTATGAAGAGGCCTTCACCCATTCTATACAAGTTAGCATAGTCATACTGTAGTGTTTATTCGAAGACAGACTGGAACATTTCCTGCCCCACTCTTATATAAGTTTCTCTCTCTTCTTTTGTCATGAGACCCACAAGCTTGGGATTGTCATTAACTTCACTGTATGAATAAGGCTGACCAGCTACCATTAAAATAGGGCCCTGCATTTCCTGTTCCTCCTCTTCTTCACAGATGCTGCCTGCTGCTTTCGTTCCTGCTCTCAGGTGTGTGGCATCTTCAGACTCACTAGTATCACTGCCTGATTCAGGTAGTTGGCTTTTGACAGCAGGAGCCTGATCTGCACTAGGTGATAGCTTGGATTCATGGATCAGAAGAGTCTTGAGGATTTCATTACCAGTGACAGTTTCTTTAACACTTTCTTCACTTTCTTCAGAAGCATTTACTCCTAATACACAATAGTTTACAATTACCACAGGCATTCTACATAATTATTTTTTTTTACTCTGGGTCTTGTTTACCCACACTTGATAATTCTCTTGGAAGTGCAGACATTGCCAAGAGCTTTCACTTTAAAGATACTGCTCATGTTACTGCAGGGTTAGAGCCAAAACTTTCAGGACCTGCTACTTGACCTCTAGCTTTAAGACTACTACTCACATCAGTTCAGACTAGTTTTTAGAAACTAGGATCTGACAGCCCCTGGTGCAGAATTGAAGCACTACTCTCTATCCTAAAGCAAGTTCACTATGTTTTCAATAGGAACACTATAGTTAGAACTCACCTGTGCTCTCGTTGGTGGCTGTTGTTGCTGCTTCCAAGGTGCTTTGTGACATCCAGATAGGTTGCTCTTTTGTTGCTTTTTCTCTCGTATTCTTCTTGATCTCAGAGTCATGGACATCAATAACTAAGTTCTGGGAGTACATATTTCCAAAAGAGGAACTTCTGTTGGCCCATTTTTCAGGTTGGCTGCAGGATTCCAGCACACTTGAACCCACCTTCTGATCAAAGCTGAACGAAATGTCACCCATTTTTGACAGGTTAAATTTGGGCAAGAACCCCTTAGCCCCCTAGTTCCCCATTCAAAAAAAAAAAAAAGACAAGCATGTTTTGTCAGACTAGCTCTAACAAGTGCTCTATATTAATGTGGAGTCTCAGAGGTAACTGGTTCCAAACCACTGGGTTTTTTGCATGGTCTCTTCAGTAGCACATCTGCAGATGAAGCACTGATAGAGACATGTTGCTTTCTCAAAGAAAGGGCTAGGAACATAGCTGAAGCAAGTCTGGAAAAATAATTACTTAAAGGTAGCAAACAAGACTGTAAATGCATAGTATGAACTTAAAATGCCTTTAGATATCACAGGCTCCTTCATTAAGTAGCGAGCAGTACTGAACAGAGCAGACTGGAATTGATTGTAGGCTGCAAGGTCAGCCTTTCAGAGTTTGTACAAGTGGAGAGGGGTTGTGTTGAAGACAGGTTCTGGGGTTATGTTTATACCTCTCTGATAGTCCTGGAATTTCTGTTGGCTGAGGCTCCAGCAAGTCAGAGGGCAGAACAATGTCTTCAGTCTCACGCAGGAGCACAAAAATGGGTTCAATCTGCTCATTGAATTTGGCTAGCAAGGCTCTAGCATCGCACTTGGGAAGTGCCGAGGCATCTTCCTCCACTTCAGTGTTGCAGTAGGTGCAGCGGAAAGTCTCTGCAACGTCATCCACATTGGTAAGGCTTGTGTTTAGAGGATACAAAACAAGCAGCAGTACCTTGCTAGGAAGTCTACAGCCTGGACAACTGCCTCAATACACTGTCATTATCCATTCGTTCACATTAACTAGGGAAACACAAGTTACAAAGGCAAGATCTTATTTTTGGGCTTTTAGTTGTTCAGAGTCCTAAAGTTCAAAAAGATTATTTATGCTAAAAACCTATAGTTATGTCTTAAGTAAAAAAAATAAAGCACAATTAAAATATACTGCCAACCTCAATGTTTGCATTATCAGTGACAGAGTCCCTCCATTCAGAACAAAGGGATAATTTTTCTAGCTGGCAGTGCACTAATTTCACCTTTGAGATTCCAGGTTAGCCGTGTGAAGTTCATTCTCCCTGGCTCTGGCATCCTTTCCAGAAACCATGACCCAAACCTTAACACAGTTAGAAAAGTTGAGTAACATTTTACCCACTTTTGAAAGAGTGCTCTCTATTCAGTTGTTTGATTTAGAGAAGAGGAACCCAAAAGCTGTGATGCCCATTGTGCTGTGGGTGTCACCCTGCCCCAGAGGAGCCTGTGTGCCCCTGCTCTCAGCACAGCAGCAACAGAGCAGACTCCTCTCTGCTGCCAAGCTGCAGCACTCCTGTCACTGGATGGATGGAAACAGCTTCATCCACCTTGTCCAACTCTTCCACCAGAAGACTTGAACACACAAATGGATTAACCAACACAGTCAAACCACAGTGAAGTGAGCGCTGTATTTGCATTTCCATATGAGGAAGCAGGACTCACAAGACTTGGATGAGTAATCTTAAACCAGGCTAAACATTGCATTGATAGCAAAGCTGAGGCCTGAAATGTGATTCCCAGTGCCAGCTCGTATATTCAAGATTATTCTTCTCTTGCTTGTCCTCTTATACAAAGAGAGCTTTTTCTCTTATCCTCACTTTGCAGCTTCTCCTATCCTAGGCCTTTGTCCCTCAGCAAACAAGTATATCCTAACAAACATGCTTTTATTGCAGAGTTCACAAAGAAGCCACTTTTGTGCTCTCAGATTTATTCTTTCAGCCAGGAGGAAATAGGCAAGATAAGCAACATACCTGTAAATGCATCAAAGAGCTGATTGACTTCCAGGTCAGTGTAACTGCTGGAGCAAGATGGACACTTAAAAGAGAACCTGGTAGACGAATCCCGCTCGTCTGCTTCTATTTTCTGGCGCACATGATCCAGTTTGTATTTTACCACATCCACCAGCACCTTGTAATTGATGTAATAGTAATTGTGCCTTACACTCTTCCCATTGGGCCCAGTTTCCACCCTCATCCTCAGCTTCAGGAGCTTGTCGGCCTTGAGCGTGTTGAGGATGGTTCTCAGTTGTTTATGCTCGTACTTGAGCAGCTCTAGCAAGTCATCCTCCTTCACACAGGGGTAGTGGATCAGGAGCTCGAGGGCCAGGGCATGCTCTGTGCCATAGAAACCCTGCACTATGGATTTGGCCAGGCGCTTCAGGGCTGCCGGAACCTCTGTGATCATGTTTTGTTCTTCCATAGGAGCTGAGCTGCTGCACAGCACCCCGGGGAGGTGAGCTGCTGTGAACCTTTCTTAGCACTCACAGACAGGCATAAATCAGGTCATTTGCTGTGATGCACTTGGGCAAGGGTCTTCACTGAAAAAAAAATCCTTAACCTGTCCCCATGGGTGGGCAGGTATCAGTAGATGTGAAAGATTATAGTTTTCTTGAAGTACAGTGATTGCAGCTGAAATATTTGTGTCCTCTTGTGTAGAAATCCACAGAAGACACCTAGGAAAATGGGTTACAGGACATTGATAATAATACTCTACAACAGACAGAATAGTTAACTTGCACATCTAGGTCTGCCTGAAGCATTTAATTCACAGCCAGACAGGTAAGATCTGAAGTGAACATTATTTGCTTTCAAAAGTAAAGCTTGGAGAACAAGCTGGACAAGAAATCCTTATCTTATTTGATAACAATAGATGACACTTTCTCCCTTGGTGGCAAAGCCACTCAAGAGGTGTTTGAGGACATTTTAGGTTGTTCTTTGTGATTTTTCTGCAGGCTGTTGTGGTCAAAGGCAGGCCTAGCAAAGCTGGGGCACAGGATGCTTCATCTTGTCTGGCATTCATGACCCAGGGTGTTTGGACTGTGCCTGCTTGTTCTATCACACCAGATCACCAGGGAACACTTGTAACAGGACATCTTCCTCCTTAGTACTCATCTCCTCTGTGGAAATTGGGCTTCTGACAATAATAAATCCCTAATACTATTAACTGAAACATAACCAATTGTAATCAGTCTAACTCTCCTGTTATTTGTAAGGAGTGGAGGGAGAAAGGAAAGAAGGGGGAAAAAAAAAAGTATGTTTCAGTAAAGCCACATTCTGATTCTCTTCTTTGAGGCCTGTTAAAAAGCTACGCTAATATTTGACACAGCAGCCTCTATTTAGATTGCATTGTAGAGACCCATGCAATGTGCAGCCAAATGGTGCTGGTGTAGCCACTGGGTCAGAAGGTGGCTGGGTAGTGGGGTGGCATGGCACATTGCCAGCACTGGCACCCACTGCTGAGGGACATCTTGCTCAAGCCCAGGTGGTTGCATATTGCTATATAAAGCTTCCAGGTGACCTTCAGCAGAAATTCTAGTTAAACAAATAAAACCTATTTGCAGTAGCCTAGTAGTTAAGCCATAATTAAATTTGCATCTCACAAAAGCAAGCATTACCTTTTGGGTAACCTAAACCAAATGTAAATCCTGCTGGTGTGAGGCTGGAAATTCTGAAGGCAATAGCACCACACCTGAATTTCCCACAGGAAGAGTGAGGGAAAACCAGAATAGGTTGCCCAGGGAGAAGGTCAAGTT
Organism: Ceyx cyanopectus; assembly: GCA_013401355.1. NCBI lineage: Eukaryota > Metazoa > Chordata > Aves > Coraciiformes > Alcedinidae > Ceyx > Ceyx cyanopectus. The sequence goes on from VYZU01013209.1 coordinate 9,628, forward strand.
TCATACTTCCAACTGGATGAGAGCCTGAGCAGCCTGACCTTGCTTTGAGATCATGAACAAGGGTTGGACCAGTCAGCCTCCAGAGATCCTGTCTAACCCGAGTTCTATTCCAAGAGAGTTAAATTTAACCACAGTAAGGAGAGAAGCTTTGAGAATGTCAGTCAATTCCTTGACAGTCCTCCTCAAGACTGTAAGAAAAGCATTTCTGTGCTTTCTCACAAAAGCCTTGAGGAAGAAGCAATTTATTATTACAGATTTTCACTTCTCCTTCAACAGCAGCTTAACTGCAGTGCATGTAACTGTCACATGTTAGCAGGGCAGCATAGCTCATCACATGGCTGGACAAACAGTACCTTCCACAGACAGGAAAGCACAAGACCTTGATCTTGTGTTTCAACCAAGTATCCCAGACTAAATCCTGCTCTTGCTGCCAGTCAAGCCCTAGCATGGGTATGGCAACCCATCTGTGGACATGTACAGTGGGACAGAGACATGCTTTAGCCAAGAGTCAGAAACCACTTGCTGAAAAGATAAAGTTTAACAAAATCTTTTTGACTCCAATCCCATCTCCATCTCTTTCCTGATGGATGAGCTACCTCAAGTGTAGCCAGTGCCAAGTGGATTATCCACATGCACACCAACTGGGTAACAAGTTAGTGAGCATGGTGGCTGTCCTTGGGCCATTTGACCACTTTTATGCCCTAGCTGTGGTTGGCAGGCAGTTTTCCTTTCCCCATCCTCAACAAGGACTCTTTGCTCTTAGACCTGAGTAGGCTTTCCTTCGATGTCAGGATAAGGGTATGCAGAAAAGATGATCTCTATATTGAGAATAGCCAAGAAGCTTCAGGCAAAGAAGCCACTAGTGTGCAGAACAGCCTAAATTTACTGCTCTTGACCCAGGGCTATGGGCTGGATTACCACATCTACCCTCCAGGGTTTTAACCCCAGGGGCACAAGATTCCTGGAGCACAGACAAGTATCAGACTTCTTCCACAGGGAAAAAAAATCCACTAACTTATACTAAAGACATCTCTTTCTTCCTCCTTCTGGCCTCACAACTTTGGAATTTGCTTCTGTGCAGGGGCTTGCACTAAGCAGGAAAGAAGGATGGACAGTGTCCTCAGCCAGCCTTAGAGATCAGGAGCATGACTTAGAGTCTCCTCAGGCTCTAGAGAGCACTGAACCCTTTTCTACACTGGGGGCAAATAACCCATAGAACAGAGGCCCAGTGGCCTCCAGTACAGACCCAAAGGAATGCAGCCATCGTGGAGTTCTGTAACCCAGCCCAGCACCACTGGGGAGTGCCAAGCAACTGCATCAGGTGCAGTGCCAGTCACATGCATTACTCTGGGTTATCATGTCAGAAAGGGCTGAGATGCCCTCTGTGTGAGGTATTTTTATATGAACAGCAGTTGGATTGAGGCACTGTTATAAAACAAAACAAAACAAACACAACAACAACAAAATAACCACTTCTGCATCTGGTCCTTAGCTAATGGGGGCAGAACCCTGACACTTAAAGAACTTGAATTAGGAGCAGGTCTCATGACTCTTTTCTTCCCCTAAATCAAATACAGGATTAAGTAATTTCATGGTGACTGTGGTAAGCAGACAGCATCATTAAGGAAGAAGTAGGATCTGAACCATAATCTTGAGGTTTGCTGACCTATCAGTTCCTTGGCTGACTCCTTATCCCAGAGTCACACTGCATACTTGCATCTCTAAAACAAGCAGGACTCTGAAGTGCTAGCAAGCCTGGACTGCCCTGAAGTGCTTCCAAGCACCTTGATGTTAAAAGCTCTTCAGATCCAGGGTCTCACTACCTTGTAAACTATTAATGAAAAGAAGGAAAAACAACAACCCATCCACAAAACCCCCACCCACACAACAGAACCCTCCCATACATAAACACAATGTAAACATCATTAATACATCCTGAGAAGTAAAAAGATACTTTTAAAGAACAAGTCTATAGAACCCACTGTGCATTTGCAGTGGAAATTTAGATGTTCAAGCCTTTCAAAACTTCCTTTTACAAAAACAACTGAATTTGCCCTGAATAAAGAAAGCTCATGGCAAATGCAGACTCCTCAAGAAGTGCTCCTTTAAGCTACAAGAGAACTAAAACCATATGCATTTTATAACAACTACAGAAAATTGAAGTGGAGAGAAGCTTCCTCTACAATACTTTGGTACATTTGAGGTTGGATTTTTCTAGTCCATTACAAAAAAATCTCCATCTTAACAATCATAAAATCTGATGTCTTGCAATTCAGGAAAAGTGCTGGTTTTTAAAAGCTGTTGGGTCATTTTCAGCTCACAGGCACCAGATCTCCCTTAGAGGGAGGTTGAGACCACCCTTACCAAGGAAGGAGAGGGAAGAGAAGTAGCTTCTTAAAGAGGAATCTGCTCCTCAGCTGTGCTCCAGTTTGCATGAAAGAGGCAGGTATTCTGCTACTCATGGAGACTTGGGTGGTTTTGTTTCAAGTTTATGGCATGTATGGACAAAATATCTTACAAGTCACAAACCAACTTCTAGCTTTATTTGTTTTTCAAGTACTTATTTTTATGAAGGTAGGAGCTACCTTCTTATTACATTGATTATTTTTTTACAACTATTCAGTAACTCAGATCCCCAAGAGGCCCTTCTGCTTACAGTTAATATGGAGCTATTATAATCTTCATTTAAGAGAGAAATGCCATGCCTTGTTTTCTCCATGAGCAGGAAAAATCTTTAGAATCCTCTTTTTGCTTTGGGAAACCTATACAGAATTGCTTATTGTGCTGGCAAGCAACTATAAAGTAGAATTTCAAGGTAACAGACAACTTATAGAGCAAGTTCTGTCAGGTTTTGCTGAACCTAGTTGCTTAATTAATAATTTGCTTGAGTTGCCTGAGAAAGAAAATTACCTATATCACATTTCACAGGGCACTAAAGCAGAAAGATTTATTTAGAATAAATAGAATTCATATAAGCATGTCACTTGTAAAAAACTTTTAAACCTTATAATTACCTCTTTTTATAGGTAGAAAACTTCAGGCTGATATTGTAGGAAAATTGCTTCTTTCCTAAGAGCTCAAAGTAACTGCAAAACAAGCTTAAGTATTTCCCAGACTTTTCCTAGACCTATCTGTGAGAAGCCCTAATTATCACCCAGCTGGAGAAAGAGTCCCCAAATTTCATTAGCAGCTGAATGAATTCAGGCTTCCTTCACATGTTGCACCACCCTAAAGCTGTAAATCTTGCTGCTCAAGGAAATCCACCTACTCCAGGCAAGGACTAAAAATGTAAGTGACTGCAATCTTTGATTAGTGTTTTCATTAGCATGACTTTAGAAGACAAATGTAACATCGCAATTAACCCTTTGTTGTTGTTGCTGTTGTTACAAGCCAAATATTTAGTAGAGGTAATTTACATAATTTATGCTTAGAAGCTTTCAGAACAAAACAAACCTGGAAACTTGTGTATCTTGTAAAAAAAATAAGCTGGGATTGATGTTTACTAGTTTTTGCATTTTTACTTATTAATCTTCAAAAGGAAGCAAAGCAATTTTTCACTGGTTTTGTCTAGAAGATAAAGTTAGGAATACTCTGTTATTTCCTTTTATGGATATATAGATACTGTATGCTCCAGGATTAAAATCCTGAATTATATTAGATTGCAGTCATCATATTCCATCTCAAATCTGTTTGTCTTTAATACATTTGGGGTTTTTTTTTAATCTATGCACAGTGAGGCTGGCATTTTGTAGTGATATGCCTTAGGTCTTCTTGGTGTGTGTTGCAGCATGTATTGTGCTTTTGTTACTGCTGTTTGTTGCTAGAACTCTAACTCTCCACCTTTCCCTGGAGAGCCCCAAAGGTGTGTAGGCATCTTTGCAGGGGATAGGCTTTGGGACTGGCAGCTGTAAACCTCACTACAGAAAGTAGCGTCTCTGAGAAACAGTCAGTGTCAGTCAAGAAACCTCCTGTTTTAGTAGCTGTACCAAGAATTTAGATTTGAAATGACTTAAGAGGTGTGAAACTGCAAGGACAGATGACCATAAAAGAAGATCCCTGAGCTTAGCTCTTCTCTTGCTTGTGGTTTATAGCAGCAGAGAGTGGCTTCATGCCTCATGCTGCAAAAAACCCTGATGCTGGTCTTTTTTGTTCCATCACATAAAAAACTATTTGATTGATACCCACAGCTGAGAAATATAATTGACATAAAACTTTAACTGCAAATTTATGATGTCCACACAGGTAAAGTTCAGCAGATACAGCTTATTCCATGTAGTGGCTCTTGAGTTTGCTCCTTTCTTGCCTTGGTGCACTAGAAAATGCAAAGGAGTAAGAGCAACTTGCTGGTACCTGTTGGGTTTAGTCTGTGGGAAATATTACAATGAATAATACCCATGGGTTTCCTCACCAGTGGCATGTAACCTCAGCACTTTTATTCATGTGATAGTCCTCAGCCTGCATGTGGAGGTGTGGAATGAGATCACAAGAAGACCCAAAGCATCTTCCTGAATGCAGAGAGCCATGGTCTGGCTGGTGACGCTGCTTTCCTGAGCAGGATCCAGCAGCCCCAGTTTGTGAGCTGTGGCTGACACCAGCAGGGTTGCTGGGCAAGGACAGCCAACCTCCACACAGCACAGACACCTCCAGGGTAGCAAGGATGCTGCTCAGCCAGGCCTCTGCCTCTTTGGTGGCTGGGAGGTGATTCCCTACAGGCTGCTGTTCTGTAGGCACTGCTGAGTTTGGATTTTCCTTTTTAAGTGAATACAAACATCAAGAAAAAAAACAACCAAAACTGAAGCTAAACAGTGCTAAGTATAACCTCCCTTTTTCATACTGGTTTGTAGTTACATTGACATATTGGCTACCATTCCAAATTTTAGACAAATTGGGAAAGAAACAATCTTTCAGCACTGATAGCTCTTATATTGCACCATGAATTACAACAGAAGCAAAGACAGGAATTTCAGTCATACAAGAGTTTTTCCATCCAGTTAATTTTCTCTGAAGAAAGGAAATGTTCTCAGAAGGGCACATAAAAAGAACTATTAATAGAATAGGAGTGAAAATCTCAAGTCAAGAAAAAAAAAGACCAAAAAGAAGGTGTTCTGAGAAGGTATTTCTGACTGTGGGTAGACCTGGCACTGGGGGCCGTGGGAAGCAGGATTTGTGCTGCTGTGTTGCTGCAATGTTGTGTAACAGAGACATTATTGAAAGCAGGAGCTTGAGATGGGGATGGGCAAAGTCTCCTGGCTTCATTTCAAACCCATTTGGGTGGCTGGGATGTTTATCTCAAACAGCATGGGCATGTACTGCACTCACAGGCTACTTCAGGAAAAGGAGGTGGATAATCAACTGAGCCCTATCTGGTGGGAGAAATAAATATAGACTCTGATCAGAGACTGAAGGAGAAAATTAGTGGGTTGCTGCTTTGGAGGGGTGAAAGTATAACTAAGATAGTGTAGAGCAAATGGAGTATGTTTCAGCTCTTGGCAGAGCAGGGCAGGAGCCTGATGGGAAGTTGTGTTGTGCACCTTGGCTAAATGAGAACTGTTCTAAGTTGCTTTCTTGTCTTCTCCAAAGTGAAGAGCTGCTGTTCTGCCTTTCCCCAGACAGGCACGTGGAAGATCCTTCTGCTGTGTCTTGTATTCTCCACACCAACTGATACCCAGCCCTCAGCTTAAAAAATACACTCTCTGTCTGTCTAGCTGCTGTATGCAAGCTCTGCAAAATGAGAAAACACCAGGGTTGTATTAAGTGCTGACATGTAACCTGCTGCCCTGTACATGCAGGTCTCTGTTTTCACCCCATGCTCTCTGCTTTTACCCCATGCTGGCCCTTTCACAAAGTCTCTCTCAGCCAGCACATGGGGCATTCATGTTCAGCACTCACTGTGTGGCCCTGGGCCCTGCTTACTTTGTGAGCCATCCAAACTTGCATTGAGATGATTCATTTTCTTATCAGTTTTCCTATGGTGCTCTCCCTGCATTACTTAATTCCACAATCCTTGAAGGCGTGCTGGTATCGAAATAAATCAGGTTTATTTGAGGGCTTTAGACCTCTTTGGGGATTACTTTGTGTTGTAATCTTCCCAGTGTCTAGAAAGACAGAGGGTATTGTGCATGTTACCTATGGAGCTCTGAGGTATAGAATTTGAAACCAGGACAGCTAGATAATTTTGAGCCTGAACCAAGATGTAAAAAATTAGGATAAATTTTACAATACTTTATATGCTTGAAGTGTAGCTGCTGTTGTCTTGGTTGCTGTTGTTGTCAGTACTCCCTGAATACAACCACTGGTAGCACAGACTGAGTACTGGCCAAAGCACAAAACTTACTGGGCTCCCTGTGCAGCAGCTGGCAAAAATGGGATGAGAATTGAATTGTTCCAGCAGGTTCTTAGACCTGCCTGGTCACACCATCCTTTCTCCTCTTGCAAGGCATTATCTTATTTACTATCTTGAAAGTGGGAACAAAGCAGAAGCCTTTCTCCTTTATTATGCCATCCTCATTCATCACAAGAATGCAGCCTGTCCTGTGCAGTGAGTGAAACAAGGGATGTCTGTAAAAGGAATTTTGAGATCATGCAGAGACTGTGTCCCATCCAAAATGGAAGGGGAATTACTTGGGTAATTTCCAAGTAATGGGCAGTAATAAAGGCTGCTTGTTGGCTTCAGGATGCTTCACAGCTTTAGCATACTTTTAATGTAACTTACCTGGTTTTTAAATCTAAACAACAATTGTTTGGGATAATGCATATTTTTGATGTCAATATTCTTTTCTTAGAGAATCCTTTTAGATTTACTGTCTCTCAGCATAAGCTGAAAAAACTGTTGTAGCAGCAGTTAGCACAGAGGTGGCTGTGGGTGGGGAGGCAGCTTGGCTGGGGCTTCTGGTGGCAGCAAAGGAATGTTTAGCTTAGGCAGTAAGGGGGTGGCAGAGGAGTGTGCTGCAGTTGCCAGACCTTCCCAGCCTGCACTTTCAGCTGCCTTCCTACTCTCTTGTACATGGTCTCCTCTGACATCACCTGACACTCTGGCTCATGCTCCTCTCACTTGGTTTGGTGGTGTTTTGTTGTTTTTCCCCCTGTTTTTCCCTCTCTATCCAGTAGCTTCTACTTCTTTTTCCCCACCTGGCTCCTGCAGAAGGTTCACCTTCTGTCCCTGGACATGGTTATTTCAGAGCTGTCTCCAGCTCTCAGATGGTGGTGGATATAACACATCTTGCAGAAATGAAGAGGTAGCATTTGGGAACTAAGTATATGCAAACTGTGTAACTACTGAAAGGTTTAAGTGCTGGTGTAACTGAGCTGGTGGGTGTAGCCTGAGAAAAGGCCACGTCTAATCCAGACACCTGCAGCTACCTGAAGCTCTGCTTTAAAAGCCAGGAGGCAGTTCAGCACTTTGCTACAACTCCATGCTTCTGATCTTTTCTTTTTTTTAACTACAAAGTTTAAAAAAAAAGAGAAGGTTTCTTAATGAGAGGAACCACTTTCATTGAAATCTAAAGAGGCAAAATCTAGGGATGATTTTTTTCTACAAAGCTTATGATAGGAGTTACCTCCAATACAGACTGCCCAAGCAGGGCAGCCTCACTGCTGGGACTCTTCTATTGCTGATGCATAAAACTTGAGCTAGAAGAACCAACTTTGCAAAACAAATGAGACTGAGAAAGTTTGTCCTGTATGCAATTAATATAATTCAGAGCTGTAGAGCAGAAAATGCCCTGAGTGCTGCTCAGTATGTAAACAGACTGACTCCTTTCTAATTACTGTCCCCTCTTCAAAGTAGCAGAGCATGGGAGCAGGCTTGGCTGCAAAAGACCTTTAAAATCTTTGATACTGCAAGTTATGATGCTCTAAAAAAAACTAGGCAGGCTTAGAGGGAACAACTGCATGGTCTGCTGCTGTCTTGGTCAGAGTCTTTGGCCAGTCAGTATGTTGTGTTTCCAGACTCAAAGGCAGTTGCTTGTAAAATGCATAAATATCTGCAGTTTTTTTCCCAAGGCAAAGTGTGGTTCTGCCACAGCTTTGATTGAGCCTCACTCTTTCTGGCTCATCTTGTTCTTCTGGTGTACAGGATGGCTGCTTGGAGAGCTAGGGTGTGCTTTTCTTGCCAAGACTTCTGGTCCTCCAAAAGCAGAAGAGAGTCTGATTATCCATGGCATAAGCAAGTTATTTGCCTGATGATGCCACTGAAGTGAAATCCAAGCATTCCAGCTTTTTGTTCATGTTTCTTTCAGCTCCTCACAGAGCTGGCAGTGTGAAGGCAGGACAGGTGTTGGGTTGGTGGGGAGGGGTATTGCTGTGAGTTGTGGTGCCTGTGGAGAGTTACTTATTTTAAGTAACCTTGTTATTTCTTTTATTTTCCTTTTACCAACCATGTGATGATTTTCACAACAGAACTAGGAAAATTGTGTAAATCTCTTACTTAAAAGAGAGAATGCTTATGGTTGCTGACTTGACCTGGGGAAAAACAAACCTGAAAAACCCTCTTGGTGTCTGTGAGGTGCCACAACTATGTGCACAGCACGTTAAGATGAAGGCACATACCCATTTTTGTTCTTTGTGTGTTTGTTTCAAAACAAAACAAGCTAACTTAAATCCCAAAGTTGTAAATAGTTGCATATATTATGTCACTGAAATTGTCTAAGCTTCTACTACAGTGTCTGGGGCAGCAGGAGCAGGGGGGAGGCAGTGAACTCACATTAGGAATAGATGTCTCTATAACAAAAGAAAATTCAACTTTAATAATTTTATTTTTTTTTTCAATCTAGAAAAAAGTCTTCAGAACAAAAATCTTTCAGAATTGAAAGATGAAGGTTAAATCAATAAGCAATAATTTATTCTACATTGAGGCAAACACACGGAGATGTATTTGTTGGGGTTTTTGTTTATAAATAGCTTTGTTTATTTTAGGCAATAGCAGGCTGAGCCACTCGGGCCCTGGACAGGCATCCTTGGGCTTTAGCTGTGCTTTTGCAATTGGAAAGCAATTTCCAGTGTGGAAATGGAGATTGTCTTGCACAAGGGACATACCAAAAGCTCATTAGTTAATGACTGTCAGTAGTCTACACTGCCTTGCTCCACATACTCTAAAGTGGGACAGGACTAATTAAACAAGTAAACTTACTTATTTTTAAATGACAAAGCAATTTGATTATGGCTCTTATGCAACTAATTCCATATAAATCTGAACAAGCCCTTACCTCTAATCAGGACAGTTTGCTGTAAACTGGTAAGCTACTGGAATATGGGATAATTAAAGGTTATCTTTTAATTGTAGAATACCAGGTTGGAAAGGACCTCAAGGATTATCTAGTTCAACCTTTTTTGGCCAAAGTACAGTCTAGGCAAGATGGCCCAGCACCCTGTCCAGGTGAATCTTACAAGAGTCTAATATTGTGGAATCGACCACTTTCCTGGGGAGATTATTCCAATAAATGATTGTTCTCTTTGTGACAAATCTTCCTCATGTCCAATTGCAATCTCCCCAGGAGTAACTTCTGCCAAGGATTTTTTTCAACTTAAATGATTCTATGATTCCATTGCCCCTTATCTTTTCCATGTGACCCCTTGTAAAAAGGGAGTCTGTGTCTTTGTATCCACCCTTTAACTACCAAACATGGTGCAGAGGTCTCCCCTCAGCCTTCTTTTCTCAAGGCTGAACAAACAAATTTCTCTCAGGCTTTCTTCAGATGGCAGCTTCCTAGTACTTCCAGTATCTTTGTGATACTTCTCTGGATCCTCTCTAGCCTGTCCATGTTTTTGCTGTATAGCAGGAATCAAAACTGAACAGAACATCCAGGTGTGGCCTGACAAGTGCTGAGCAGAGTGGGATAATGACTTCCCTGCCTCTGCTGGTGATGCACTTGTTGGTGCAGCCCAGTCTTTTGTTTTCTTTGCCATAGCTCTTCTGTTGTATTGAGTTTGTTGTCCACCAGAACATCCCTTTCCACAGGCTGCTCCCCAGTTGGGCAGATCCCCCTCTGTGCTGCACTCCTGGATTGTGTTTTCCCAGGTGCAAGACTTTACCCTTGTCCCTGTTGAAGTTCATCAGGTTCCTGTTAGCCTGCTCTGCCACCCTATGCTGGTCTTCCTCCTTCCACAGCATCCACTTCCCCCCTCAGACTGGTATCATCAGCAATCTTCCTCAGGGTACACTCCATCCCATCATAGCAGTTATGAAGATATTAAACAGCACTGGGCCCCATACTGATCCCTGGGGGGACACACTTGTGACAGGTGTTTGTCACCTCCTCTGGGTGTGGCCTGTCAGCCTGTTCCCCACCTCACTGGGCTAGACTGGAACAACAACTTTCTCTAGGAGGCTGTGGGAAACTATTGAAACTCTTGGATAAACTTTGATATTATTTCCTTGTAGAAAAGGAAGCAATACAAACTACTTAGCCAGCCATATTTGGATGAAAGCTGATCTCACATCTCAGGTTTGTTCCCCTGCTGTAAATTTCTTAGTCTTAAATTAGTAAGTATTTTTAAAAAATAATTTTCTAGTAACCTTTACTGTTTGGAACATAACACTGTTAAAGTATCCTCTGTTCTGAACTTCTGCACTAGACTCATACTGTTCTGCAGGTGCTGGCTGTCAAGAATCCCACTGTGAGTGGATGTCAGGAACCTGCAGGCTTTAGCTAGAACACAAGTGATACGGTCTCTGCAGACACCAAATGCTTCCCTTGCACCACTGGCAACACCAAACTCCTGGCTCAGTGGGAATATGAATAGCAGCTCTTCCTGAAGAAAAGAGTACGAGTGACCCATCATATAAACCAGCCCCTAACTCACTCTCCAGGGCCTTCTCTTTGCACATTATAAAACAGAGTGGGCCCTGGAAACAAGTCCCAGCAACACAACCAGTGACAGAGATGAAACTACTGCCTTGTGCACGAGCTGTTTCCCAGGCTGTCAGGGTGCCTGTATTTCTCTCTAGTTCTAAAGCACCTTTACTTTCTCAATTTGAATTCCAACCACTGGTGCAGTTTGGGTTTGCCTGTCCCTCTTTTCAAAATATAACCAACCAAAATTCCTCCAAACAACCCAACCATTACTTACACTTGGCTGCTTCCCATTACAGTAAGAGCTGCAACTGTCAGCTTAAGAAATAGAAGTTTTTCAGACCCTGTTAAAATCAGTCTATCTGTCAGTGAATGCCCTTTCTGCCATTGGTATGCAACCTGTGTGGTGACTTCCACTGAGGTATGAAATCAGTAACTATATACTTTGGTGAAAGAAACTAGTTTTAAAGAATATTTATTCTATTAGTTTTTATTTTTTGAGACAACAGAAAAATCCGTATTAAAAAAAAAAATAATTAACAGGCCAAGAAACAGCTTCAGCAAAAGATCTGTTCATTGGTGAAAATACATTTTTTTGGCTTAGATCTCAGATATTACCCCAAGACCTTGTTTCTGTGATTATATATGACACTTGGTAAGTTATTTTATAACAGTGCATCTTAGAAATATTCTCATGTTGTTCCAGAATATTAGCAATTAATCTTAAGCACCTTAGAAAAGAATAACAGAACTGTAGTGTCCCAGGTGCCCTTGTTTTTCATGCTTGGTAGGTGACATTTTAACTCGTGTGCTTTAGAAGTATTTTAATTTTTAAAGTCCCAACCAAACAGAACAACAAACCCACAAACCATACCAAGAATACTGTCAAGACTGAAGAGATCTAGAGCTAATTGCTGAACTCAATTGGCAGAAACAACTGAAATCAAACCAGACATTCATTAGTATACATTTCTCCTTGTCAGCAGAACTGCTGATCAGAAAGCAAGGAAGTCCACTGTGAGACAGGCTCCTCCACTGTTAGCAGCTCATTGACATTTCTATATAGCCATTAGATTTCTGAAGAAAGGAGTTAGGCTGAGGAATCTCTTTCCAGAAGTATTTTTTTCTTGGAGGATCTCCAATTCAGACAAGCAGCTTCCAGACACAGGGAAGGGACAGGACTACCAAGGACTACAGGGATCTGGGCACTCACGCAGGTAGGTCTCTGTGTGACCCTTATCCACCTCCATCAGTGTTGTGCAAACAGTCAGCTAGGGGGCAGGTGCAAGAAGAATGAAAAAAGGAAAAAAATATATAAATCCTCATTACCTCCATTACTCAAAAGCTGTCTCTGATACTAGCTTAACAGTTCAGCTAAAATAAGCCCTTAGTCAACAGCATGCTAGAATGAATAGCTTGTGTGCTCAGACTTCATACAGACTGCCTCCAATTCATACAGAAACTAAACTTTACCATTCAAAAATTCTTCTCAACCCTTGAGTCTGGTTGTTTTATTAAATCACATTTTGCTCTTGTAAAGTAGTATAGAATTAATTTCATTTTTACATGCAAGTTTTCATCTAAAAAACCCCTGAAGGTACCACCCCAAATGTGACCCCCTCCTTATCTAACAGCAGGTACTGGTCTGTTCCCCAAACCAACAAAAATACCAGTGTTACCTTATTGAGGACAGGCTTTGTGGAGAGAACATCATAAATTGCTGGCAAGGAGATGTTCTGAAAGAAAACAATGCATTGATGTTAAAAGACATTAACCTGTTAGTGTAAATGCTGTGAGAGCTATAGCTTTTGTACTGCTCAGGTAATAAGGTTAAGAATACAGGACACCCACACATCTTCGGATCAGAAGAACATGGGGTACAAAAAGAAGAGCACACCATATCTCGGTACAGCCTGGGACACTTCACTGTCAGTGTCTGCTGCCTCACAGCATGTGTTTGAATTTCACTGCTGACAGAACAGCCCAGGAAATACTGAACATCTCAAACCATCTCCAGGAAATCCATCTAGATGAAAAGAAAGCTAAAAGTAAAAAAACCCCAAACATTTGTGTAAAGAGCCAGCTGGTATTTTATTATCAAACCTGTTAGCCACTCCCATTGGTACAGCTGTGCTGGCAACTGCCCTGAGTGCTCCTGGCTGTGCCAGATCAGCACCCTAAGCTGGAAGTTCAGAGCAGCAAGCTGGGGTGTGTGGAGGATGTTTACCTCTTGTGTAGTCTGGTTCAGGCATTTCATTGCAGGTGTCCTGCGATTGTCCAAGACCAGGGGAGGCTTCCAGCGATCATAGTTTGTTTCCAGCACATACCACGTACCTTTCTTGATATCAAGGCTGGAAAAGAGGTATGTTTGTGGGTTTTTTTGTGTAAATATGCAGTAAGTACATATGTAGTATATAATATATACAGCTGGATGATTTTTGGGGTGAGGGGGCTTGCTGTGGTGTTTTTCAGTAGTGCTAAAAGAGGCGAGTTCTTGCACAACAGGAGTCACAAGAAAGAGGACAGAATTATTTGTGAAAGCTGTCCTCTCCAGGGGTCAGGTCAAGCATACTCACTCCCAGATATCCAGTGTAGCTGTCCTGGAACGAGTTATCACACACCCTTCTCCAGAATTTTTTCCACCCAGTATAAAGTAAGCTGGAGCTAGCAGTCTTGTTTTTGCCAGTTTGTCTTTGGCATCCTGGTAACTGCAGATAACAAAGTGGTGTTGGGCCACTGAACACTACAGATGATTCAATAGGTTCAGTAAAACATAAAAATCAATCTGAGGAAACAATCTGAGGAGTTTTAAGGGATTACATGTGGTGCCTCCCCCCTCAACAGAGTACCAGTAAAACCAGAACTATCTAGTGTAAAGCTTCTAGGAATGTTATCTGTCACTAGAAACTGAACATACATCTGCAGTATTCATGTCAGTTGAAAGCAAAGAACATAAAGCAGTAGAACATTTGGGGGTGTGAAATACCTTGTAGCATTCTCTAATACTGTTCTTGTAAGAAAGCCCATCCACATACCATCTCTTCTACCAAGAAACCATTCAAAGATTCCTGCAAAATATCGCTGGTTACAGTCATTTGTTTTCAGAAGGTTCATTCATGCTCTTCTAACTTTTACAGCCTTTAAAATTGAACTGTTTCATCTTACTCATCTGGAATCTTGTCACCACTTGGGTGCCTGTTTATTAAGGTAACAGTTATGCCCAAGGTCTGGGAAAGTTAGAGAGAATGAAAGAGCAGAGCATTACTCACCAATGTAACCACCATCCAGACTGAAACGCTCATTCATTGTCAGCGTGAACAAGTCCTGCAAATCATGGAACAAGTCAACCTTCAACCATCAGCAGCCCCCTAGTAGCAGTAAGAAACCAGAAGCAGCACTGCAGTTGTCATCTACATGCCAACTCAGCTCTTTTTTCTTTGACTCTTCCCCTTTGTGCTGCACACAAGCCCATGTGGAGAAGAACCTACTTGATCAGTGCCTGAGCAGGAGCAGTACAGTGATTGAGAGCTTTCTGGGCTGGCACAGCAGTTCAGAAAGCCATGCTTTTATGCTAAGTGAGTCCAGCCTGTGGCTTGGTCCTTGTTGCATCCCTGAGTTATGAGGTTTCCTTCCCCTGATGCACGTGACCTTCTTCTCAGACTTCTGAACACTGTTCTGGTTTGAAGGCAGGTTTTTATGTCCCAGTGCTAACTAAGCAGAGCCTGCTGTGTTGTGCTGCTCACATGGGCATGCAGCTACACACACTTCCATCCTTGCTACTTCCAACATGCCCTTCAAACTGAAATCCCAGCCTTCTCCAACCAGTGTTTCTTTCAGAGGAAAGTGAAATTCAGCAACACTGGATCATTTTTCAGAATGGACTCCTGCCAGTTTCTTTGACCAGAAGATGACAATAAATGGATACACCCAGATTTATACCAGCAATGCTCTACTCATCACCTCTGGGATCACAGCAGTATCTATTTGCCAGCAAGAAACTTCTACAGCTTCAGCATATTCTATTCATTCCATATTCAGAATTTAACATGTTTTTTAAGAATTCTCCAAATATAAATATCTCATTTAGGCAACCTCTTTTGAAAAGGAAGTGTGCAGCATTGCTTTATTTGACTTCAAACAGCTGTACTATGTACCACAATAATAAATCATTTCTTAAGACACATGCAAGGCAGAGAATGAAACCAGAAAAAATAAAAATTAATCACATCTTAAAGGAAAAGTGCAAAGCATTGCTAAGAAACTGTCAATCCTTCCTCTCTACTTACTGGTTTGACTCCAGACACCATGCCTATGTATCCTGCAAAATTTGTAGACTTGAATACTGTTTTGTTGTTTCTCTGGAAGTCCAAGTTTACCACTAGAGGCTTCAGCTCCCGTGTTATAGTCCAGGAATTATTTTTAACATCCCACCTGCAGAAGATGGTAAAGCATTTGAACCTTCCCTGAGCAGCTTTTAAAACTTCCCTTTGTAGCATGCAGATGTCCTGTGTGTGACACCTATCCTCTGATCCTACTGGTGTCAGCCAGCCCCACTGCTCAGCCTCAGCAGCACCAGCAAGTGACAACTAGGAATTCTGAACAGGCAGGCACTGAAAAGAACCAAGTTTTGTTCAACCAAGAGCATTATTCACACACTCCTCAGCATTAAACAACACACCATTGCAGCCAGCTTGGCTTCAACACACACAACTTTATTCTGCTCCTGCTGGGAGAGCAGCATGTGACACCAAACCCACTGCATCCTGACAGCATGTGTGTGCAGCTTGTTCTGCAGAATGAGCCAGTTCCCTCAAATTCTTACTTCTCAAAGGAAGGAAAAGAAGACATACTATTGGATTTACTACACATGAAGGGAAGTCCCAAATCCGGTTTGTAAGATAAGCCTGAAGAGTTTGTAGGCAGGAAAGTTCCAAAGGACACTTAGCAGATCATTATGTTCTCTAGAAACAATTTTGCTTCTTGAAGTGAACAGCTTTGAAAGTTGCCTTAATTTTCAGGGACCATGTTCCCAGTATTTCTGACAAATAGGAGAGGTTCAACACAAGCCAAACCAAGGGACAGGTGGAGTTGCAGTTGATAACATTGGAATTTTTGATAGGCAAGTAAGAATTTTAATGGACATTTAAATTCCAACTGGGTATTGAAAGTCATCTGGAAGAGTGACATTATTAAATATACTGAGATGATAAAAACAATCCCTGAACCACCTGATCACAAGCTATGAAATGAGTAGAAGGTAACTCAGTGTTGGGCAACTACAGAGGTTGTATTCAGTGGGATCAGGGGAACACAGATCTCTGGCTTCTGAGTAGAAATGATGAATGGTGGCAAGTGCCCAAGAGCACAGCAACTAGGGGGATCATGTGGAAAAAAAAACAACCACAAAAAACAAGCCCCAACCCAATCCACTTTTCAAATGCAAATACTAAACTGGATGCTTCTGTCCCATGATGCAAAGAACACAATACACCTACTGTACCTCAGAGATGAGGTTACATGGACTGTTCTTTGGTCCAAGACCATTTTAAATAGAGCTGAGAAAACACTAAATAACACCAAACTCAGCTCTGTTCCTGACACATTAGGAGCAGATGGATGTAAGATCAGCAGAACAAAGCTGTTGTTTGTTGTAGCCTTTGTTACAACATGCAATGCACAATTACTTGTCACAGCCTTAACAACAGCCAATGAATCATTTAGACTTAAAAGAATGCATGTAGAAATTTCAAGTTCAGAAAGTTTTTTCTGTGGTTAGAAAAAAACCCCAACAAAATAAACAAAGCATAGATTTAAGTACTTACCCAAGAAACAGGCCAAAATCCAAGTTTCTGGCATGGTACAGCTTCCCTACATAACAACAATTAATTAAGATTTTTTAGAGTTAGAGACATAAATTTCCATTTAAAGAAATACCTTGGAAAATAAGCAGGGAAAATAACATTATCTAATTTTCCTTTACATAGACACAGAAAAATGGTGGGGTTTTTTTTTGTATCAGAGAAGTGTTTTGCCATAATCAAAATGAAGTAACTTTGTAAACTGCTGCCCATCTCAGTGTCAGCTGCCTTCCACATTATCTTACTGCAGTGGTAACACCTTGAGATTACTCTAAAAATGAGAGGTTTGTAAGCCCTCTCTAGATGCAGAACAGAGTGCACTGGAATCCCTCATGGCACTGAGAAAGTGTCAAACCTCTGGCTGGTGACTCTTTCCCCTACAAACACCAATGCCACCTATTAAAATACAAGCAACATACACAAACCAAACTAAAAAAAACAAAGGTAATAATTCTTTTTCTTTTTTTTTTTTCAAATGTGATCCCTTATTCCCTTCTCAAGGAAATACCTTTTTATTGCCATTGCTTTTAGTCTCTTTCACTAGACCCTGACACCTGCAGCTGGGGACTGTGCTTGTACAACTGAAGGTGCTGACCCTCTCCTACACAAGAGAGAACTGTTGACACTATTCTGGGTTTTGTTACCTGTTTTATCTTCTGCCACTATGGATGTGCATACAGTAAAGATTTCATAGAAGATGTTAAAAACAACAATTTCACCTAGAACAAAAAGAAACACAGTTCACTCTTTTGAAACAGTTGCCATGTGCAGCATTCTATAATATATCCCTTGAGAATTTCTGTTTAAATCTCATGATCTGTGACATGACCAGCTCAGCAAAATCAAGAGCTTCCTGCAAGGCAAGCTCAAGGATCTTATCCTACAGAAAGCTGACAGTCACTGCTACTTTCTCCTCAGGAAACTTCCAAACAAGCTCTACATTTGACATCCAAGCTGCTGGATGTAGCACTGTTCCTCTGTCAGAGCTGCTGCCTAACACCACGTGTGCTGCTCCTGTGTAAGGGAGACACTGGAAGCAGGTCTGTGGACCTTCTCCTTCTCAATTCTGGAGTAATTCAGCATCCCCTGGGAATGCACTGCTGTGCAGGGCTGTACGAGGCAGGCAGGAGGATGTGGCAGAGCAAGAACCCCAGCCCAGCTTGCTGTGGCAATTGCAACCATCAGCTGAGTGGGAAAGCAGTGAGAATCAAACATTCCCCCAAATTCTCCACACAGGAACTGAGACTTGGAATGCTTGTGAGAAGCTGCAGCTCTGCAGAGAAGTCCCAGCCTGACAAAAGGCTTGTAGGATTTATTGCCAGGCTCCTCTAAAACACTGTTTTAATTCAGTGTGAGATGCAATTTCATGTTTTATCTACTTCAAGTCACAGATGACTACAACTATACTGCAGATTGGTACACATACTGATTTTAAACGAGTCTGGATTCCTAGTTTTTCACTGCATTAATAAAGTGTTGGAAACTATTACCCAAAGGAACCCCAGATGAATTTGCAATCCCTTGGAGCTCTTCATTGAAAGGATATGGAAGTGTGGCAGTCAGATGAGCCTGAAATGAAAAGTTTTGTACATTGTTTGTGGAAAATAATGCTACTTTTAAATTAAAAATCAGAGGAGAAAGAGACGTGCATTTTAGGTTTGATGGTTTCAGAGTAATTCAGAGTAGGCAAGAAGGAAAAATTTCATGAGTAAACTCTTCAGAACAGCATTTTTATTCTGGAAGTGGAAGCACTATCACTTGTAGAGATCTTGCCAATCTAGCAGCATTCTCATTCTGGTAGTCAGAGCATACGATAATAAATAATTAAGCTGAAAATACTCACTATTTTGTTATCCACTAGGTCAACAACTTTGCCACTGGGGAAGAAGGTATTTACTATATTTCTGATATTCTGGACCACAGTCTTCAGCTAAAAAGAACAAGGGCTTTTATTGAAACAAAACTCTCTCACATACTTTTCTAAACAACATTTTGCTGAAAAAAAACAGGTAAAGAGAATGCTAAATGAGGTGTTCTTGGGAAGAAACCCACCCCCAATTCCCCATTAAACTCTTTAAGCCTTATTCAAATAACTTTCTAGATGAGCTCTGACATGTCCCTCCATTACAGAAAACAAATTACAGGAAGAAGCCCTCCTTGACTTCTGCTCCTTTGATCACCTTTTAATACTCTGCACTCTTCTTCCTTTAAAAATGTTTGTGAAGCCAAAAAGACTCAGTAAATTTCTTGTAAAAGTACATGGCTTCCATTAGTGACAGGCAAATGTTACAGAGTTCCACTCCTTGTCATCTGACTCCAAAGTACACACCAGATAAAACCTTTCAGAATTCAAGGTGCAAGCTGAAGCTCACAATGTCCACTGGCTTAAACAAGACTGCTAAAATAAATATTATGGTTTAAGTAGAATTTCTCTGGCTTTCAGAAGAGAAAGGTCACAGTCAGCAGGGATATAGCAAAAACACCCTGGCCATTTTTGCAAAATTAAGCATTATTAAATTGAATTTTCAGCAGTTTTCAGAAGAAGAGCTGTTCTAAGTAGTTTGAAATAGGCCCAAGTATTTGAAGAATTATTTCTGCTGTGTGAACACCAGCACTGCAACCAGCATCCTTGAAAAAGGCAGGAAGATCCACAGCTCCCCTCACCTTCTCATGCAGCATGGAGAGGAGAAGGGGTGTGCAGAGGAGAAGGGATGCTGCCTCCAGGTCACTTCAGCTCACTGGGGCTGTCCCTGTGGTGTACTCCTCTCCCTTCATTCTGTTCTACTTTGTGACTACAGAGCTGACACATGAAAACCACTTTGTGCTCATTCCCCTACATCCCAAAGATCAGTGCTCCTGCACTTGATGCTGCAAACTCAGATGCTGAATGGAAGAAGTTTTACTTAAGCAATTATTTCAGTCTAGAATCATCTTACAAAGTGTCAAGGGGAAGAATTATCCCTTCCAGAGAACTTGAGCTTGGGTATTCCTTTCCAAACCTTCTTTCAAAGGGCCACGGGCTAGTTTTATAGGTGCTAAGCTTCAGAGCCAGCTCTGCATTTCATACCTCTGTCTTTTTGTCGTGAATCAAGTGATCCCACCTTTTGCTGGCAGGTAAATCAAGGTTTATCACATAGGTGGGCACATTCCCTTTGAACCTGCAAGGTAAGCACGAGAGTTGAAACTGAAAGGAGGTTTTGAGAATCCATTTGACAAAACAGGTGCTTCCCACCTGTAAGCAGCATGTTCTAGATCTGCAATGGGAACAAGTTACAAAAAACCCAAACCTGTTCAGACTTGCAAATCTTTTCTGTAATGCCCTTAACAAGGGACTCAGGCTACTTACGTTGGTCCTGAAGGAGGGTATGTTTTACTCCTGCACTCTTCTCCATACTGGAAAGACAGTGAAACTCCATTTAGCTTCTTAATTAAAACAATTCATTGTTCTAGCAGACTTAGTTTTGAATTAAACCTGTAGCTAATTAACGATGGATGATTTGATAATGTGAAGATAAAGTCTCAGGACTTTGGAAAGGGTGCAGGGGAGAAAACAAGGGGTAGGGGGGACACAGCAAGTTCCCTGTGCTATCTCCCAGACCTGCAGACAACTCACCTCATGGAGTCCAAGGCAAGCAGAAGTTTGTGCTAAATACACAGACCCATCTGCACTCAGCACCATGTAACAAAAAGCACTTCAAAAGCATGTTCTTTAGACAAGTTCAGAAATCTTAAATCTCAGTATGGACCAGCTTGTTCCATTTTCTCAGTTCATAATCTTGTTTTATAGAGTCTTTCATACTTGCTGTCAGTGTTTGGGAAAGCACACAGGACTTGGGGCAAACTGCTCAGCCAGAGGGTGAGCTGCACAGCACAACTTTCATGTAGTGTGGAAAAGTAGGAACTCCTACTAAATACTGTGAGAGGTGTATTTCAGGAACAGCACTGAAAACTGGTCACCTCCATCCCTCTAAGCACAGGAGCTGTTAGAAATGCAAGTGAGAGCTATATTTAGGCAGACTCAAAGGGAATACAGAGGTGCTTGCCCATGAATTACATAAGGCATCTGCAGACAGCCATAAGCATATGCATGCCACAATTACAACTGCAGGTTTCACCCAGTGAAACACAAGCAGATGCCTGCTAGCTGCACTTGTGCTGAAGCCAGTTGAGAGCAGAGCAGATCTGGTCCCTGAGCTAGCTGAGCAGATCAGCAGCCTCTGAAGGGCACAGTACATGCTGCTAAGAAAAAGGAGACTGTCCAAAAGCTCTCAAACCCAGCTGTTTGGGAGACAGAACAGAAAGTAAAACACACAGGGATCCTTCTACCACTTCCCTCTCTCCCCACCCACAATTTCCAATATTTATTTGGCTGTAGTAATTACATTACTAGTACATCCTTATAATGCACTGTGACTCTAGTAAAAGGCAAGACAAGAGCTCTAGCAGCTAAGAATCTGGGACAAACAAGCTAACTAATGTCCCTGCTCTCTTCAGGCTAATCCCATTATCTGTTTTTGACACATCAATCTAGAAAACACAACACCTTACACAATGCCACGGACTCTAAACACTGGCATGATTTGTTGCAACTGGAAACAGGAATTTTAAAGTGGGATTGGCATCTATCTGTGTTATCACACATCTCATTTTTGTGTTGTTTCCAGTAGCAGGGGGAAAGTATGACGTTGTAGAATCACAGAATGTTTAGGGCTGGAAGGGACCTCCAAAGGTCATCTAGTGCAGCCCCCTGCAGGGAGCAGGGACACCCTCAACTAGACCAGGCTGCTCAGAGCCTTGGCCAACCTCAATTGGCAGGTTAACTTTGCTTTTCCTACACATGGGACAAAGATCTAGGACCAGCAGCTGTAGATTGCAGGGTGGTGCAGTGAAAGCCCCTGCACAGTTGGAACACAAGGCTGAGCACAAGCAGCCACCTGATTTTCAGTGAGGAAGTTTCAAAACAAGAAGGACAGGGGTGGCTGTCAGCTGACTAATTAAGCAATAAAAGTCAGAGGCTTTGTGCAAAACCAAGCAAATGCTTGACAGCATTCATGCAATTGTCTTGTGAAATTGTTATCCTACGACACTAAATCCGAAGCAGTGACATGACACCCACACCCCACTGCAAAGGGTGCACCAACTGGCATCTTCAGGAAACACCTACTGCCAAGAAGGCTGGNCACAGGGAGGTGAGACACTGGAACGGGTTCCCCAGGGAGCTGTAGCTGCTCCATCACTGGATGGGTTCAAACCCAGGTTGGATAGGGCCTTGAGCAGTCTGGTCTAGGGGAAGGTGTCCCTGCCATGGCAGGGGGTTGGACCTAGATGAGCTTTAAGGTCCCTTCCAACCTAAACCATTCTATGATTGTATGACTGTATGATTCTGTGACAGAGAAAGCCTGTAACAAAAAAATATTCCAAATGTATTGAGTTGCTGTGTCAGTGTTAACCCACATGGACACAGAGATGTGTTGTCACAGTGATGACCATGCAAACTGATCTCAGAGGATTTTGTCTTGTTCCAAGTGCTAAATGTTATGTCACTCCTCACTGAGATCTTAATCTTGTCTTTGAAGCTGTTTGTATCTTCCCAGCCCTTCGCTTGCCTTCCTAAGTCACAAAAAAAAAAGAAGGTGGTGAAAGTGACATTTAAAGATACAGAGAAAACATTCCCTCTTTACATGTCAGTAATTTCAGATCTGTCCATTGATAAAGCAGCTACAGAAACCAGTAATCCCCAAAACAACCAATACATCTTCCAAAACCACTATGACTGTGGGATCTGAAGAAAGCCAAGATTATTTACATGTTGTTTTAAGTAAACAATCTTATACTGGCACATAAGCAGTATTTTAAAAAGATGTCAAGACAACTAGAAAGCTGTCTTAGAAAATTAGAAGTGCTTTGGTTTATACAGATTCTAGTGAGGAATAAAAAATGTGTCAGCTTTAGCAATGAGTAAAGATTAACTGCAAAAAGGTAAAAACAAAAAAAAGCACGTAA
>VYZU01013210.1:0-11952 GCA_013401355.1 Ceyx cyanopectus
AGACATGGAAATATAATTGAGGATGCCACTTCCATACAATTAGTAGACAGTGTGATCTAGCAGCAGAAGCAATGGTTGACTTTTTTTTCCATTTATATATGAAGTTAACCAACCAGAAATGCTCATTTTTTTGAATCCATGCATGTGTTCTCTGACAAGTGGGAGTAGAGAGGTAAGGGTGAAAATACCTTTTTATTCCCTTACAGCTTGTCATCTAAATCAAAAGTAACAAGCTTGAAAATTTATGAGGCTCTGCATGTCACAAGTGATTTGTAGTTTACTTCCAGCCTTCGGCGATTTGTACTTTTAAGTGTTTCCAGGATGAAGTGCAACATCACTTGATTTAAGGGACATTTTCCTTTTACCTCTAGGCCAATGCTAACCTATTCCAAGGTCAAGTGGAAAGGAACTTGACAAATAAGTGGTGATTTTGGGTAGTTTGCAGTTTAAACAGCTTTTATCTACAAAGTTTTCAGAGAGTGAATTTAAAATTATTAGCCAGTCAGTTAGTGGCTAAAATACAGTGAAAAAAAAAGAATTTGTATCCCACTTGCATAAGAGACTAAAGCCTGTAATGGAAGACTAAGTTCCTTAGCAGATAGGTATTTTCCTCAGTTTCCACCAACTAATCAGAAATCAGATAGAGTTGCAGTGGAAATTTCATTCCACTGCCTGCCCAGACTAATGTGTATTTAATGTTTTGGCTTCAGTTTAGAATGAGCTTTCACACTTGACTGAACAGTGTAGCACTGCCAATAATAGATAATTATTCAGGGCACCATAGCCACCCAAGGTGATTGGCAGTGCGAAATGGTGAGAACATGTTGTTGCCAAAACTGATGACTGCCAATTACAGTTGTGTGATTTAGAGACTGATATAATCCGACTTCTCGTTATGTTAGGCTCTTTCCTTATGTCAGGCTCTGAATATTTGACTATTTATTGAGTGTAACAGACAAAATCAGTTTTATTGACATAGAAGTCAGTGTTTGAAATGGAAATTCAGCTATTGTAACATCTCAGAGTAGAGAGTGTTTGTCCAGAACACTTATTAACTAGACAGGTAAAAATAGGACAAGGAAAATTCTTCAGTAGAAAACATATTTTCCTTTTTGTCTTTATACTGTATACAACTCTAGGGTCTCTAAGCCTTTTTTTCTGTGGTCTCAAACCACTTCTATTTCAAGTATTTTCCTTTTTTTGAGATGTTAGTATTAATAAAAATGAATGAGCTCTCTATTTGGAATGAAGTTTGTCCTGATTAATTTCAATTTTTTAGACACCTCTAAAGACAAAGGTATTTCCTGTTTCTGCAGCCGCATTTCAAATGAGCAAACTGAACTCTCCAGATAAGCCCAGTTAATGCAACCCATAACCAGGAGGTCAAGAAATGATTAATGTTCATCTTCCTCCCTGCCCTGATATAGGCAACCTGTAAGATTTAGAAAGAGTAGGTTGCTTTTCTCCATCACTTTATATAAGCCAAAAAATATTATTTTATTTGATATATAAAATTTATGAAAATTTGTGTAAATGTAGGGGTGTTAAAAATATGCTTCCAAGAGAAAATATTATTTTATCCCAGCAGAGTATTGGCATATAAACAGGATCTACAAGAGACCAAAACACTTAGCCTTGTTCTCCATATGTCCTTGGGATACTGAATGGGTATTGGCACTTATTATTTGATAATATTTCATTAAAAATGGACATTTATCCCTTTAAAGAAAAGGTCAGGGTTCATAAGATGGGTTTATGGGCTTTGATTTGCCTTCTGTGCTGTTCCATAAATTTCTTTGCT
Organism: Ceyx cyanopectus; assembly: GCA_013401355.1. Taxonomy (NCBI): domain Eukaryota; kingdom Metazoa; phylum Chordata; class Aves; order Coraciiformes; family Alcedinidae; genus Ceyx; species Ceyx cyanopectus. Next base: position 1,802 of record VYZU01013210.1, read on the forward strand.
TCACTGCTGCTTCACCATCGTAATGTCATGCATAAGACAAATGCTTTGATCTTCCAACTTTCACGCTGTAGATTAACTCCCATTATAAAATTTGTCATACTGACACCTTATTACTTTTGCCATCACATTTTCCTAATAAAGCCCATCTATTTGAAACAGGAAGCAGACCTTACTAATGCTACCATTTTGTATTCAGTCTAAATGCATAGGACGCTGTTAGATTCAAAAAAGGAACTCACTTCATTTTTCCTGATACAGCTCCTTCAAGCAATTACATCTCTGTCATTACAGCTGCTCCAATGAATTACAAATCAAAACTTTCTAATAGTCTTCCAAAGATCTCTTGAGATCTGTGTTAGTTTGCTTTGTTTATTTACTTGAGGGGGTTTTTTTGTTTGTCATTTGGGTTTTTTTACTTGTTTTGGTAGGTTTTTTGTTGTTTGTTTCAGCTTGCTTTTAGTCTACTCTTCAAATGTTAAAGGTACCGTATTTAAATGTAACGGATGTTTTGTTTTACTTTGCATGAAGAACTGTGTTACAAACACAAGTGAAGAAACATCCTGCTCATAAGAACCCCTTTCAGTTATTTTAATATCCCACCAAATTTGATTCATTATTGAAAATGTCTTTTTATAAAAGCATGACTACTACAGAAAACGNGTTAGTTTGCTTTGTTTATTTACTTGAGGGGGTTTTTTTGTTTGTCATTTGGGTTTTTTTACTTGTTTTGGTAGGTTTTTTGTTGTTTGTTTTTATATATATACACTCAATATCTGAAATCCTTCATGATATAACCCTAGACTCTTTTTTAGAATTAGGTAAGGGAAGAGCTCCTTCTAGTGGTTGGCAATCTGCTTCAGAAAAAAAGTCCTGACAAGTAGAAATGTTTGGGTTTTTTCTTTCCATTTTCAAATATGCTATCCTCTTACCCAAGAAAATATCGATTTTCTTACTTTTGCACACTTGATAAAGTTTAATGAGTTTCAGATACCTTAAATTTAAAGATCAGGTATACTTTTTAATCAGGGTTGGGTTTTTTTTAAGGTTTTATTTAAACATTGACATGTCTCAGTAATTGTTTCATAAATTTTAATTATTTCAAGCTCTTTCTGTGAAAATGGGTAGGTTATAGTAAAAGGAAACATTGCTTTTTAACTTGTTTCAATATAATTTTTCTTCTGGGAAAGTCCCACTTGTATTATCTAGTTACCTAAATTCATCTGAAAATTTAAGTATGATGCTTAAAGTAACAGAAGGCAATTGTAAAAGACATTGTTATACTTTATAAGAATTGTGTGGCTGTAAATATTCCATACTGAAACAACTCGAGATAAACCATTTACATTAGCTCAGATCACATGAAATGAAATCACAGCAAATGACCTGATAGCAATTATTTTTCTAGGAAATATGTAACTTTCTAATTTGTCTCCACAGGACTCTCCTCTAAAAGCTGTACAGATGTTGTGGGTTAATCTGATCATGGACACCTTTGCCTCACTTGCTTTGGCCACTGAACCTCCAACAGAGGCTCTGCTGCTCAGAAAGCCCTATGGCAGGAACAAACCTCTTATATCCCGCACCATGATGAAGAACATTCTGGGCCACGCTGTTTATCAGCTTACTCTCATATTTACACTTCTTTTTGTCGGTAAGGAAGTTTGTTAGGCCTGATGTTTAGTTTAGAAGCATCTAGGTGTTGTTGCCTGACATGTCAAAGTGTTTTAAAGGTAACCGCTTATTGCACATATACTGTCTGTCACAGTTAAACAGCTTGCAGGAGCAAGCTGCTTAATGGGGATCTGAAAGAGCAGGAAAGCAGAACAGATGCAATAGAGGGATTTAGGCACCTATCATATGTTGTTTACATTGGAGAAGCTCTAATCAGGAGCAAAATATTTGCCATAGTCAAGAATTTATGATGATCTTAAGTAGTATAGATAATCAAGTAATCAGTATTAAATGATACAAATAACACGGTGTTTTGACATTTAATATCTAGAATGGATATTAAAGGTGTATGTGTGGGAATTTAATAGATTAGTGGACTTTTCTTCAGGCCTTGCTAGCAAAGGATGCTTTTTATAGGTTGTATTTTGGAGAAGGGAGGAAAAGAGGAGGATTGTTTCTTGCTGCAGGGAATAGTAGCGGGCTAATTATAGATTCTGTTGCTCCAAATAATAACTGCTCAGAAGACTGATAATTTTATCAATTGGGTATTGTGTTCTTGTCATTGCTGTTGAAGTACAAGTGTTATATTTCAGATATTCTTTTATTATTTATTACAGACTTCCATATAAGCTGTGAATGTAAATTTATGATTCTTAGATTTTGAACTCTGTTCAAAGAATCACAGAATCTGTTCCTAAAATCTTCCTCCACCTTGCCAACAACTGACATCTTATTTGGAATACTGAAAGGAGATGATGGTCTGTTTACAGTGGAGATTTTTAAGCCAGACTAATTGCCAGGTTTTGAAGAGAGATGGTCTGTAATATTGTTAGGCTTACAGTGTATATTTAAGAATGTTGAGTTTAATTATACTGTAATTTCAGATACTCTAAAACAGGTGGAGAAGGTAATTCATGCGATATGAGTCCTGGAACAAGAAGTTCTTGGAACTTTATGGGGAGTTTTAATGGCTTTTTAAGAGTTTTACATTAAGCCCAGAAGAAAAGAAAACCAGGCCTTTTCACCCCATTCTAATTACTTCTGTTTGTACTTGGAAAACCCATGCATACTTTGAAGGATGCAGCCCAACCAATTTTCTGATAAGCCTGGAAAATACATGTTTTTTTCCCTTTCTAAAATCCACTAGGCTCAGCTTTTGCAGTGAGATGATGTTCTAAACTCAGTATTTCCATAAACTCTAAAATAATGAGGATTATTTATATTTTGATCAACTAATACTTCATAATTTTTGTGTTTTGTTGTTTTTTGTTTTTTTTTTTTTTGCATAATGTGACAATAAATAAATTGTGTTTGAACATTCAGTTAGGCTTTTGAAAGATCAAGCACTTCATAAATCCTGAAGTCACTGTCCAGTTCTGAGAAACTAGTATAAAAAAAAATCTTTACCTCAGCAACTGGGTATAATAAACTTACAGTTGTTGTATTATATCATATTTTGGAACATGTTTGGAAATAAAAACTAGTTATGAGTTTAACCATTGCAGAATTTTGTGCTTTGCTGATCAGTGATGCAATGCAATAACAGAGACTTAAGGACATATAATCTCACCAAAGTATTAGATATTTGTGTTTGTGTGTGTATTGATGAAAGCATATAGATGGAATGTGTGCATATATATGTATATGTGTGTATCTCTAAAAGATAAAACTATATCTCTTCACTTTCATTTATTTAATTTATTTTCCTTTATTGTTTAGCTGCAGTAAGGGGAATGTTTTCTAATATTTAAGTTATCTCTCTGGATATCTATAATCTTCTAAAAAAAAAAAAATCTGCTCTCACAGTCTATGTTTTGTGGCCTCATGTTGTGTTACTGATACATTCATTACAATTTACTGTCCGTCAAAAGACTATAAGCCAAATTCTGTCTTTGGAAACACACTAATTATTTGTAGCGTCTTGAACTACAAATAAAAAATACTCCAATAACCCAAGGCTACTTAGCCTATGGAATTAATAACCTCAGGAGAAAAACCTTTCTTCTTCCTTCAGAAATTCTGAATGTAATGCTGGTTGGATAGCATAAGAATGTTCAAGTTTTAATTTGCTTTTAATAACAAACCACTGGTTGTGAAAATGAGTAGTATTGTGATAACTTTACTCTTATTTCATTCATTAATAACACATTCATGGAAACATCCTTTAACACAATACCTCTGTCAGTGACTACATGTTATCTGTAAACTTTGTGTATAAGAAAGTGGATGATAAATTGTTCATGAGCTGGCAAACATGCACCTGCTGCCCAGAAGAAAATTGCACCCTGGGCTGTATCCCCAGCAGCGTGGGCAGGAGGTCGAGCGATGGAATTCTGCTCTGCTGGGAAGCCTTCCTGCAGTGCTGGGTTCAGTCTGGATTCCTCAGCACAGGAGAGACATGGACCTGTTGGAGTGGGGCCAGAGGAGACCACAAAAGCTATCACAGCACTGCAAGCCCTCTGTTGTGAAGAAAAAGGCTGAGAGAGTTGAGGTTTTTCAGACTTTCAATATATAAAGAGGACTTTTAAGAAAAACAGAGATTTTTTACCTGTTGTGACCATACAAGGGGCATTAATTTTAAAGTGAAAGAGGGGAGGTTTGATTGGACATAAGGAAATTTTTTACAATGAGAGCACTGAGACACTAAAGCAGGTTGCCCAGAGAAATTGCAGATGTTCTACCATTGGAAGTGTTCAAGGCCAGGTTGGATGGGGCTTTGCACAACATTGCCTACTGAGTTATTCTATAAAAGTCATCATATGAGAAGCTTCTTGCTCAGGAAGTTTAGATGTCTCTTGCTTACTGGCATTACAAATTCTGCCTATATTTTAGAAAGTGCATAAAGAAATCTGGTAAAGCAGTGCACAGGAGGCAACTACCTAAAGCAAACAAGGGAAATAGACATTAATGTTTGATTAATTCATTTTAGTGGAACGCTTTATTTTTTGTCTTATTCCTAGGTGAGAAAATGTTTAAGATTGACAGTGGGAGAAATGCACCGCTTCACTCTCCTCCTTCAGAGCATTACACCATTATTTTCAACACCTTTGTCATGATGCAGCTTTTCAATGAAATCAACGCACGGAAAATCCATGGTGAAAGAAATGTCTTTGATGGCATCTTCAGAAATCCTATTTTTTGCACTATTGTACTGGGTACATTTGCTATTCAGGTAATGATTTCAAAGAATTAGTAACTATATATAAAAAACTGAAGTTTTGTGTGTGTGTGTTTTTCTTTTCTAAATCTAAATGCTGTAGAAGGTATATTTAATAGTAAACTACCTGGTTTCAATCAACGCAAGTGTCAATAATGGAAAATGCTATGTAGCCATACTAATACAGAATAAATTTTGATCGCTGTAACTATGTCAAAACTTAAATTAATCTGAAGAGATGCGACCGCTTTGTCTATTAGCGCTATTTTGCATCTTAGACTAGGCAAATTACTTTGATCTTCTGTTTTACAGCCTTTGACAGTTTAAATCTCTGGCTGGTGATTTCAGAGCTCTGGTTATGTAGCAGCACTTCTAGCAAAAAGTTTCAATAATAACCAATTTTCAGTTAGCAAAACCTTCTTGGTCTAATCAGACTTAGAAACTTGTTGAGATTCTGTGTGTGTTGGTTATCCTGCTGCAAGGTTTGTGGTTTTCTGACACTTTCTTCAACAGAACTAGAATTTTGTATGCTATCAGTCTATCCGTGATAACACAGCTATAAGTGTAAAGGAAAATGTTAATTAGAGGGAAAGATCTCTCGTGCAGTGGACACACCAAAATCAATTATGTCATGGTCAATGTATTCCCCCAGCTGAGAATATTCAGAGGCTGGGAAAATACATAGGGACTGAATCACAGAATCACAGAATGTCAGGGGTGGGAAGGGACCTTGGAAGATCATCTAGTCCAACCCCCTCTGCTAGAGCAGGATCACCTATACCAGATCACAAAGGAACTCATCCAGGCAGGTTTTTAATATTTCCAGAGAGGCAGACTCCACAAATCCCCTTGGCAGTCTGTTCCAGTATTCCATCACTCTCACAGTGAAAAAATTCATCCTCATATTTACATGAAACTTTTTATGCCTCAGCTTCCACCCATTGCCCCTTGTCCTGTCATTGGGCATCACCAAGCCTGGCTCCATCCTCTTGGCACTCACCCTTCATGTATTTATCAACACTGATGAGGTCACCCCTCAGTCTCCTTTTCAACAAAGGAAACAGTCCTGTTTTCTTTGTTCTTGGACATTCCTATGTGGCTTTTGTTAGATCTGAGAATGAGGAAGTCTTGGTATGAACTGGTATGGCTGTTTTCTTACATTAAATTCAGGGTGCATATGTTTGTTTGATTTGATTTTTAGTGACTGAGATTCCACAGGTTTTGCTGGATAAGATCCAAAAATGTACTTCTTTACAACTAAAATGTGAATTAAAGTAATTGGTTTGGGGTTTTTTTGTGGCATTTAGAATTTTTCCTGTGGGGGAAGTGGTTTGGTTTGGCTTTTTCCCCAGAAAATATTTACATTCTTTCCTCTGTGCTTTTCTTTATAGATAGTAATTGTCCAGTTTGGAGGAAAACCATTTAGCTGTTCTCCTCTGCAGCTTGACCAGTGGATGTGGTGTGTATTTATTGGATTAGGAGAACTGGTATGGGGTCAGGTAAGCATTCAGGAATACACAAATTTATTTATTTTGTTTTTATAAACCAGTCAAAGATCTGATATTGTTTATAATCCTTCTGTACTGTTGTTTCCTCAGTCTCTCATGATGTCATATTTAGCCCACATTGAAATACAGGGTGCTCTCTGAGTCTCTCAAGACTAGATATAGTAGGAGGGATAATTTATCCCACTGTTCCTTTTGATTTTTGTTAATTTTAATATCTTTTCTTTCCCTCAGTAGGGTGTGCTATCACCAAGGTCGTCTTCAGTTAGGCTTGTTTGTGAAAGATGTTTGATTCATAGTGTAGTCCTCAAGTCTAAAAAGGGCAAATGTACTGTTAGCCTTCCTGCAGTAGAATACCAAATGCAGTGTGTGCACATTCAGCCATGGCAAATATCTGAAAGAGAAAACAATGTTCCAGTTTAATGTCAACCCACCCATTCCCTCAATGAAACTCCCATTCTATCAATCCCTGGTAGCCTGATTACTGGACTAAATCCAGCATGTTTAATGTACACCCATAGTGATCCCCATCCACCTAATTCTGTGTCTGAAGGATGGGAAGAGGGGATAAGATAAAAGGATTTTTTCCTATAATAGGTGCAGAAAAGTGCACCTATTTCACCTATTTAAAATGTGTAATTTTAAAATTCTACTACAACCTGTGTCATCATTAGCTAATATTAAATTATACACAGATGAAAAGACAAGTGTCAATGAGGTAATAAGTTATGAGATTGGCTTATTGGATGTTTGGAAGTAATAATACAGAAGCAATCAGTATTGTCAAAACACTGTTTTATTCTTATATGTATAAACACATATAACAAAGTTAATAATACTATTAGTTTTTTCATCTTTGAATGCATGGTTAATGTATTTAAGTTGATGTCACCTGATATTAAAAAAAAAAAAGCAAAAAATGTGAAGTTACATTTTGCCTCTTGGATGTAAAGATATATATAGAATATAGGTGGACACTATGAAGAAACAGGCAAGAAATTGCCAACTCAATTGAACACTGAGCATAGTTGCTCAAGACTTACTGTAAGATCTTAGTCATTAAATTAAAATTGGTATTGTAATACCTGAACAATTTGATCAGTGAAAAGACTGAAATTTTACATAAAGCAAATACAGAGGGGGGGAAAAAAAAATCTTTCTCTTGTGGACAGCATTTAGTGACCAGAAAAGAAAAACTCAAATATATATTAAAAAAAAAAGCATTATTTACATATTTACATGTTTTACATGTTTTGGCAGATCCTCTCTTCATGGAGCTCTACAGTAAGAGAGACTTCTTTTCCTTTAAAAGAGATTCTGCTCTTTTGTAGCATTTTCTCTCCTGCTGTGACTAATTCTAGTTCAACACTAACCAAAAAAGTCTTCTGAGCCTACTGTTCTTGTGAGCCACTAAAACCAATCAAGACTTTCAAGTTTAGATGTTAAAGTTAGTACTTTTAAAAATGATTTAAGGTGTAGTTTCTGGGAAGATATTCTGAAATACTTCGAGGAACAGTTTTCTAAATTCAGAAAACCAAGACTTTCTAAATGTTTCATGTTACATTTCCAGAAATACTGATCATTTGTTATAACTTTGATCATTTTCTTGAGAATGATATTTAATTCCTTAATCTACCTCTGGTCTATGGAGTCTGATAGTACTTAAACCAGGCAGGTGTCTGCAGATATAGAAAACAAATGAACAAAGATGTGTAAATGCCCTAAGAAAAGAATTAAAGAAGAATCTTATCAGCCTGCCTGAGAGCAGCAGTGAAGCATGGATATGTTTTGTCACACAGAATCACTACCAAACACAGTTGTTTCTATGTGTACTGTCTTGCAAGTACTTTGTCACCATCACTTTTCTCCAATACCAAAGAATCTCAAGCAGCATCTTTCTGTAGTATTGACATTATAGTATTTTAAAAGCTGGGAAGCTGAAGGACTTTCAGTAAGTATTGAAATTACTAGCATTTACCTTTTTTCTCCTATTCTGTCTTTGCTTGTGATTCAGCAGTTCCTTAATTTTCCAGGTTTACATCTTGTTTTTCAAACACCAAAATGCATTTCGAAAGGTTCTGTAGTAGTGTAGAAATTGTTGTGTGTGGGTTTCTTTGGGTTTGGTTGGTTGATTTGTGTTTTTTTTTTGTTTTGGTTTTTGTTTTTTGTTTGTTTGTTTGTTTGGGTTTTTTTTATGACAATTCTTTATCTGTCTTTAAAAATAATATATTAAAAGTTGTGTATTGTGAAGTTCAAGGGGACTCTCAAGTTTGTTTCCATCCTGAAAATATTTGGTGCCTTTTCATGTGTCTTCACTCTGTCCATTCAGTTTTCCCAAATGATAAGGTATATCCTCACCAGCTTTCCCACAGCTTGCTGGTTTTATCTTCATCTTTCACACATTTGGCCTTCAGAGATATGATTGCTCACTGCTGAAACAAAGACAAAAGAAACAGAAAATTGCAGCAGGTTTTTTGTTGTTGTTGTTTTGTTTTGGTTTTGGTGGGGGTTTTTTTGTGTGTTGTTTTTTTTTTCCTAAATAGATTTAATAGCTACCTTTGCAGGAGAATTTTGTTTTAAAAGTCATCAGTATGTTCTGGGGATTATCTTGTTTTAATAGCCATGTGTTTCTAGTTTTGTTCACACTGACAGAAGACTTAAAAAAAAAGACAAAATGACTGCCCAAGAGAATAACAGTGAAACATATTTAAAATAATTGCTACAACATTTTCTAACTACAATATTTGCAAATGTTTAATATTATTAGCCACTTCTTGCATTAATTACTTCCAAGGACCACTTTGGTGGACAAGTAGAATAGGAAGAGGGGCTGAGTTAGCAATAATTTATTAGTAATAAGGACACAGAACAAGCCTTATAGGACATCCAAGAGGGAGACAGTCAAGCCCACACCCTTCATAAACTTAATTTTTGGTAAATATGGAGAAAAGTCTTTCAACTTGCTAAAACAAAGGGAAGCTAAATATGTGAAGCAATGTAGTGTGACAAGATTTATGAGATGCAACTAATTTTCAGATCTCATTAGCATACATTAGATTATTATCAGTCATTAGAAATTCCCAAACTCTTAATTGCACAAGACTCAATCTGGATGTTTTCCTTAACTAATTACATTTGAATACATACATCTTCTTTTGGTTTTCTGAAGAAGGATATTTTCCCCAGCATAAAACTTGCTCCATAGCTGTATATTGCCAACGTGGTTTAAGGATGCAAGTCATGTTCACTGTTTACAGAGTAAACTAAGTATTTTGTGACTGAAATGGAGTTCTGTGAGTGTAAAGTACTATTATGAATATGCTTAGCTTTCCTGAAATATTATGGATCTCATTAAAATGTCAGTGTTCTTTTGTAATTAGCAGCTTTTTGATAGGTCTAGGAATAAGTTTGGACTTAATGAGCTTTAAGCTCTCTTCCAGCCAAAACAATTCTATGATTCTATGATTTATTATTATACAACTGTTACTGAATTAAGTTTATGTTTTCAGTAATTTTTTATAATTTTAGGTCATTGCAACCATCCCAACAAGTAGGCTAAAGTTTTTAAAGGAGGCAGGGAGGCTCACTGAGAAGGAGGAGGTCCCTGAAGAAGAACTCAATGAAGATGTTGAAGAAATTGATCATGCAGAAAGAGAACTTCGACGTGGACAAATTCTCTGGTTCAGAGGACTCAACAGAATCCAAACCCAGGTATGATAAATGCAAATGACCACATGGTCTAGAAAAGAAAAAAATCTTAATCTTTGATTAAGGCAATATAATGTTATAAGGAAAGACTCAGACTGTTTGTGTGTATT
>VYZU01013211.1:0-12460 GCA_013401355.1 Ceyx cyanopectus
GGAATATTCTGTGGTGTAATCATCTAATATACATTACTTTATGCTCACTTCCCCACAGCAATTCTATTGCTTGAATTCTGAGCAGCTTATCAGTCAGTCCATTGCAAATCTTTCATTAGAAGCCTCTAGATAAACTTATATATTCTCCTTATGTCATGATTTAACTGCAACTGGCAACTAAGCATCACGCAGCTGGTTGCTCACTCCTCCCCAACTCTGGTGGGATGGGGACAACAATCAAAACCAAGTAAAATTTGTTGATTGAGAAAAGAACAGTATAACACTGGAAATAAAATATTATTACAGTAATAATACTAACAGTAATAATAATAATTTTAGCGAAAAGGAAGATAATGGAAAAAAATAAGATAGATGATTAAAAAATGCAATTGCTCACCACCTTCTGACTGATGCTCATCCAGGCCTTGAGCAGTGATCAGCACCTTCCAGACAACTCTCCCCAGTTTGTAAACTGGTCATGATGTCACATAGTATGGAATATTCATTTGGCCAGTTTGACTTAGCTGTCCCAGCTGTGTTCCCTCCCAACTTCTGGTGTCCTTTCAGCCTTCTTGCTGGCAGGGCGTGAGAAACTGAGGTCCCTGACTTAAAACAAATGCTACTTAGCAACAACCAAGAACATCAGTGTCTTGGCAACATTATTCTCACACTAAATCCAAAATGCAGCACTGTATCAGCTGCTAGGAAGAAAATCAACTCTATCTCAGCCTAAATCAAGAGAGCTTAGAATTATTCTGTATTGCTTATGGCTAAAAATTTATCATAACTAGGACAACTAAAGAAAGCATCCTATAAGGAACATGGGGGCTCTTGTCTACTTGACTATGTTTCACTTTTTCTCTGCCTTCAATTTTCTACAATGATTGGCCTAATGCATAAAATCTACTAATTACTTATAAGCTATACTGAAATATGATTTTTAATTTTGAGAATTAGAGCAATATGTAGATATTAAAGGCAGCCCGTTACAAAACAAACTAAAAAAACCCTACATAGACAAGAATCTTCTTACTGTATTCTTAAATAGTTTGTTCAACTGACTTTTTGGAATGATTCTGTGGAAGGAAATTTCACTATAATCAAATGGAAATGTAGTTAATGGGTTTAGAGATGGAAAGGTAATTAAGTACATGATTTTATACTTGTCTTTTTCAGTGTTTCTGCTTTTGTAAAGAGAAAGGTAGTAAGCAGTTAGAAGCCACCCTCTCTGGCTTCTGTGGAGGTATACACTTCCAAGAGGTTGAATTTTATTTAAGTGCTGTTTCCAGGATGTTTCTTGCCAGGATTTCATAAGTCTATATTGAATTGTATTGCATGTATGATAGGAGCTATATGGAAAGAAGCAGTTCAACCTAATTCACACTTGGACAAAACAAATTAGTGGAAAAGCAGAACTCAAGCAACAGAACCAGCAATCTCAGTTATTCTACAAGTCAGCATCAGGGCCAGGAAGTGAACAAAAAACCCCAAAAGATACTTCAGGTGTCATTTCACAGCTCCAAATCTGCACATGAAAATAGACCTATAAAACATTATTATTAAAAATAAGTTCAGGGAGTTCTCTGCCCAAACATTATCTCTCTAGAAACTATAAATTTCAGGAAGGGCTTGCTATTACATGGAGAAAAATCTCAACAATTCATTAATACCATTATATTTGCTTTCATCTGCTTTTCTCTAGGTTAGTAGCTAAGCCCTTAGCTATCTGATCTAACTACTCCAAGGAAAAACTGATTCTCTATCTTTTCCTTCTTTTTCTTTGCTTTTGAAAATATATCCATTTAAGAGGAACCTAATTATAATAAAACAAATAATTTTCTTTTTACATTATAATTATGAAATTCTTGATTCTACTTCTTTTCTTCAACATCTCCAGTCCTATTCTTTCTTAGATACTATTTTGCCAAGGCCATGGCTTTGGTTCTGCTGTTATGGGTCCAGTTCACTTCAATTGAAGTGATTGAGACTCTACGTTTTCTTCAGTTGGTACTGGATTATATTTTAATAGCCCAGTAGGGAATCAGGAAAGTAAGTACATTTATTAAGAAGATTAATTCAATTGAAAGACCCTCTCAAAGAACTTAATCTCAATTGACAGTTTATTGAGCCATTGAAAAGAAATACAAGATTATGGCATCAGCAAACCAAAGTATTGCTTCCCTGCAAGTGATCTTGCAGTCAGTGATAATGATTTAGATCTTCATATTTGAATGATGAAATATTTTTTTTTAGTTTTTAATCTATTATATCAATGCAGATGGGAAAACAGGAATGCTTCTAACTGCAGCATCATTTACCACTACTGTTCCATAGCCTTGACGAGTATTCTGAACGCCTTTTACTTACTAAAACGTGTTTTTCAGAGTTATTTTTTTAAGAATGAATATTAATTTAAGGTTGTCTTTCATTTTTATGAAATATTATTTTCTAAAAATGAGTTTAAAGTACATTTCTGTAATACTAGCTAATAAAGATCTCTCCATTTTTACATATCTAGGATCTGTAGCCTCTGAGACTCCCCCCCAGTCTTCTTCACGAGTATTTAATACAATTGATTAGTGGGAAAAAAATAAAATGGATAATGTAGGAAAGTGAAGGTTTTCACCAAGCTGTGACCTTGCTGGCACTTGTAAAACAGCAGAAAGATGTTTTGACTATGGGTGCTGTGGCGTGGTTGATTTTTTGTCCAATTACCATGAAGTTAAAAGGATATAAAAAAGAGCTGTAAATTAATAAATAAGGGGATCTTGGAATCTTGGGGAAGAAAATTGTCCCTGCCTCGCTCTTTCTCCTCCTCCAGCAACTGGCAGATAAATGACATATGTACTATTCTATATTAGCACTACAGTAATTAACATAAAGTGTTGTAATCATGATCCATCTATTTTCTGACAAAAAAATTGTTTGATTCCTCTTTGGATGCCTATTAATGATTACCTGTGAATTTGGTATTTTTGGTAGGGAGTGGTTTAGTCCCACTATACATTGAAATTTCCCGAAGCAAATACAGAAACCAAAGAATTACTGTATGAAGGATGCTTTTTCCCTATATTCCAGTTTCCTCACAAAAACCTTCATGAACTGTATGAATGGTAGATGGACTGATATTTGAAAGGATTCTTCTTTTCTTCACAAATTTGATGCAGTGTATTTGCTTCTCATAACCATATATTCTGAAACAGGGTGGTTTTTTTCATAGCTTGCTGTTGTCTCAACTGAATTCACATGAACTTAGATTATTTTTCAATAGTTTGCACTTGTAACTTTATACAGTCATGAGGCTACTGAAGTTAGATTTGGAAGACAGAACTGTTTATCCCCAAAGTACAAATATACAACAACTACAAATGACTAATATTAGTGATAAAATAAATATTTGTTATAAAAAAAAAAAAGACTGAAAATTGGTTTTGTTTTTAAGATTCTTGCGTTTGGTGTTTTATTCTTTCACAAATACTATTAAATCTTAGGGGCCTGAGTTAATATTAAAAGCTTATTAAATGAGCAACCTAAAGTTGTGCTTAGCAACACAATTTATTTAAATATCCAAACACAGTTCTTAGGATATAATGAAATAAATTTTATATTTAAAATTCTGGATGTAGATTCTAGGCATCTGTTATTTTATTTGCTGTGAGGGAGTAAGCTGTTAAGAGACAAACTTTCTGCATATTTTAATCTTCTTATGGCAGGAGCTTGATTAATGGACGAGAAGCCAGGAGCATATATGGTTTGGGCAGCACACTGCTTACAGAATAGGACATAGTTGTCCCCAAGCAAATCAAATGTTTAATGAAGGAGTTGATTTCCCTACTTGTACCACAAGACCTCAATATTAAACTTTGGAGTTTTAAAGCTACAAATGTCAATGGAGGTGTGATTCCACACATGAACTTGCTGGACCTTTTCCATTTCAATACCAACTGAAGCTGGACACTATTCCAACAAGGCCAGCTTAACTATGTAGAAGTTATGTATAGCATTAAAAAATGGTTGTAACTGTGAACATAATTTTACCTAGCAATTTTCATTTTAACGTGACCCTATGTAACTGAGAGTGCTTGAAACCAACATATAAGGCAAAAAGTTCATTAAATACTTGGCCTTCCTCCCCTAAGACATTAGATTAACATTTTATTACAACGCCTATAAAATGTTTGTGTTGTACTGGAATGATTTAGGACAATTAAGTAACTAGTCACTGTATTTGTGTTTTAATCCATATTTAGTAACTTGGGGTTTAAATATACTGGGACTGAATTCTTCCCCTGGGAGAAAAAAAAAATCTCTTTAAATCAGATGTGTTTTAAAGGGAAAGCAATATACTAAACATGGGAGACTAAAGCCTGTCATGTGCTAATATGAAGCTGTTGTTTGGAAAGATATTTATAATGTTGACTACCGGATCTGTATTTAAAGGCTAATGTATTTGGTATTACTTCTCCTGGAACACAATTTTACAAAGATATATTTTGGTATTTTGGTTCTGTGTGCATGTAAAGAGGTGAATGGATTATCTTTTTTTTTTTTGTTTTGTTTTGTTTTTATTTTTAGAGATGAAGGTTCAAAGCTATATCACACTGAAATTTTAGTTGCCTTTCTATCATTTAGTGTATAGTATAAATATGCACTGAGTACATTATATAATATAAAAATACACTTATACACTTGAAGCTTATCTATCTATTCAAATTCCATCGTTAAACAATAGTAGTTTCAATGAGATTTGAAAATGTTTTATATATGGTTACTAAAATGAAGAAAATTTCAAATATTTCTAGCCGCTCTGTGTTATGTGAAAATTAAACCCTTTAAATGCAGATGTCAGAAAGAACGGAGGTAGCTACAAAATAAAAAACTCTTGGTAAAATATTTTGTGTTTTCATAATTCTAGGGGTTTATTATTATATTATTATAAGCAATATGCTAACTTTAATCACGATCGTCTGAAACACCCTTCAAAGCTGAAGTCTTTTTAGTGCCATATACCACCAGGATAAATTTATGTAGGAATCAAATTGTCATTGTAATTAACCAAACCATCAAGTTCCCAGATGATTCTCTGAGGCTAATTGGGGAATAGCACCCACAACTTGGTGTGGATGGAAGTTTACTGCTCAGAAATCTGCCAGTGTTTCAGAGGAATTCTTTTGATGAAGACAAGTGCTGTTCATTGGGAACCAATCAGTGAAAGTTTAACCAGCTCCCATGTTCTGTCTCTTGGGAATTAATAAAGCCATTAATTTGCATGCCATTGCTACTCCGTTTCCTTTTTTCTCTTTCCGAGTATATCTGCAATTTTTTACATACTCTAGGTCTGATGTTGTTACATACAGAGATGTTCCCAAACACGTGCTGGATGAGAGCTGGGGAAACAGGATATATTTCGATCAGTGAGATTCCTGAAGGTCCCTCAGCAGGGACGGCCAAATGGAGGCTATCGAGCCAGGCTCCACTGGCAGCTGCTAAAGCAGCATCCAGACGCGGAGCCGGTCACCGGGGCGGCCTTGCCGGCGACCAGAGCGGATTCCTCTGACCGGCCAGAGGCGCGGCAGCGTGGGAATTGCCTCCCCTCCACCCCTGCCCGCGGACCCCGGCGGCTCAGCGTCCGCGCACCTGCGTGAGAACGCCCTTCCCGGCCGCCTCCCTTGCCCGGGGCAGCGCCCTCAGCCTGGGCGGCAGGTACGCGAAGGCGGGGGCCGCGCAGGTGCGCAGGGAGGGCTGCGCGCAACCCCTCCGCGCCCCCGCGGCTGCGCGGGTGGCGTCAGTGATACAGCCACCGCCGGCGGGGAGACAGCGTAAACTGTAGGTAAGTGTTGCGCAGGTGTGGAGGCAGCGCTTTGCGCGGCCGGGGGCCAGGTGGGGAAGGGGGGGTAGCGGAGCCAAATGGAGCCGTGCGCGGCTCTCGCCGGACCGCTGCCCGAGCACGGAGCGGGAACGGGGCCGCGGAGTCGGCGGGCGGTGCCCGGGGGATGCAGGCGCCCGGACAACAGGTACCGCAGCTGCGTGGGGTGCGGGAGGGACTGCGTATGGGAGTGTGGGAGAGTGTGTGTGTGTCTGTCTTCTGTCCCCTCCCCCTTGCCGCCTGTCCAGAAAGGGGTGGGAGATGTGCTGGCGCACAGCCGCTTAAAACCTCGCGGCCCGACGAGGGCTGCCTGTCCCCGGCTAAAGGGCGGCTGCCGGGATCCTCGCTGCGCCGCGGAGGGCGGCGGTGGCCCCGCGGGGCCCGATGCGCTGAGCTGCGGAAGCCGGTGGCGGTGCGGGGCGGAGAGGGGGTGCTGACGACGACGACGACGACGACGACGGCGGTGGCGGCGGTGGTGGTGGCATTGCTGGCAGTGGCATTGCTGGCAGTCGCCCGGCTGGATGGCCGGCTCCCGCGGCTGCCCAGGGTGCCGGACTCTTTCGCATCCCAGGGCCGTGCGTTTTCCTCCTCCTGCATCGCACTGCAGTAAGTTGGTGAGTCGCTGGGCGGCTGAACTGGCTGCAATCACGGAACTGGGAGTGGGGGGGCGACGTGTGTGTATTGGGTATGTTTATGGACGTAGTGGATGGGCTAGGCGGAAAGTTGTGGCTAACCGTGCTGTGTTGAATTTGTCACGATTCGTGGTTTTGGTTTCTAGTTAATGCCAGTTTGTCTCGTTGACCTACATCACGTTGCTCGGCTTCAGCGAATGTCCTGATGTTGCCCGGGCTTCAGCTGATCGGTGGTTTCGAAGCGTTGAATTGTTGAAGCAGGCAGTGTGAGTGCTAACAGGGAGTGTAGGAAACAAAAGATGCAAACTGCAAACTTCGGTTTTAAAAGCTAGTCTGCTGAAACTTTTGAGTGTTGATGTGACAGACTCGTCTGCCTGGGTTCTTTCCAAGGAAGAATGAAAAATCCTGCACTGACAGAACTTTTGGCTGTCTCAAGTCAGTCCAGGTACAGTTTATCCTTGTTTTGTCTGGTCCAGTGTTGTTCTGATTCATTTTGTTGAAAAGAGTTTTATTTGTTTGGGGGGCATGTATTTATTTATTTATTATTGTGAGTATCCTGCTTTCAAAATTATTTAAAGGTTTTCTTAGAAGATTGCTGTAAGTATTTTTTTTCTCCTAGCTAAACAAACAGATTATATGGTACATTTTATGGTCATGGGCTAAATCTTCTATTTGACTGTTTCTCAAGAAATACACTGATAACTTTAATGATTTTAAAAAGCTGTTTTATCTGTCTGATGTAATTTTATAAAGCAGATGGAATAAGCTTTTAAAATCTCTATTGTAAGGAAAACAGTGCAACAGGATGGGGCAAAACAGTAATTCTTGCAGGAGAAATAGTCTTAGGTATTTATTTATTTATAGAAGCCACTAAACATTTTTTTCCTTCTCTCATTTAGGTCAAATAACCTAATATAGGAAAGCAGTAGTTTTTGTTCTTTGTGCTCAAATGGTATAATGCTTCCACATATATTAAAATGTCATTATACATCCAAAAGAAATCCATACCAAGGAACTAACATGCATTCCCAAATGACTGAACTTGTGCTATGCTTTATGGATAAAATAACAGGAAATAAGTTCTTTGTTTTCCCCAAAGTAATAATCCAGTAATGCTCAGAGCCTGAAATGCCCGTCTGGTACATAATAAAAACAAACATCAAGGAACATGGGGCATCACAAAGCAATGCTTTCCTCCTGGGGTTTGTGTTGTCCCTTGTTCATTTGTCAAGGTGGAAGTAATTCGTTGTTTATCTCGGCAGGAAAGTCCTGAAACAATTACTCGACTCTCTGAAATGTGCATGGAGTGAGTTTATTTTATGCTGCAAATTTTAAATATTTGAGGGTC
Organism: Ceyx cyanopectus; assembly: GCA_013401355.1. Classification (NCBI taxonomy): domain Eukaryota; kingdom Metazoa; phylum Chordata; class Aves; order Coraciiformes; family Alcedinidae; genus Ceyx; species Ceyx cyanopectus. The sequence continues at coordinate 7,847 of VYZU01013211.1, forward strand.
AAATCTGTTAATCCAATTTAGTAGTCTGCAAACAAATGAAGTTGTTGCTTTTAAGCATATTTAGGAGAAAAATACACTTTATTATGTTTGTTTATGAGGAAGAAATATAAATGAACTGTTACTTAAAAACTGAAATCTTAATGTCTAAGCACCTATAGGTGTCTCGAACATTGAAAGAACAGTGTTCAGTGGCAATGCATAAATGAAAGGAAGTTATTTTGGAAGAGTTTATGCATTTTTAAAGTAGTAAAGTTAGTATCTGTTTTGAAGAGCAGTAGGCCTTATGTTTTTATTTGTAAGGAGATTCTGCACTATTTCCTCTTGGGAACTGTCATTCATGTGACACTTTATGGTACAGGTCTAGGTACCTTTTGCCAATAGAATGAGATCACATGGAATGGGAATGAAGAGAATGGTAAGAGGGTTCTAGGAAACATGCTAGAGCAGCACTTTGATAAAGGAGAGTGTAAATAGAGCACACTGGGGAGTAAAGGTAGTCATAGATGAGCATTGGAAAGCTTCAAAGTTGGTTGGATGGCTGGACTGGACTTCTTTTCTTTCTTATTGTATGACAGCAGCAACTGTGTTCTTGTGAATGGCACCTATGGAATGAAATGTTAACGGGTTAAATTATGCTTTCTAATTAATGTAATAAATATTAACAGCCTATCTAAAGTTGTAAGGGACCTAAAAGGATTGAGTTCAACTCTTTTTGCAGGCCTAACTAGAACTAAAGTATATGACTAAGAGCATTGCCCATGTGCTTATTGAATATAAGTGATGTATAATGTTTCATCCTTTTTGAATTAATACCTTTTAGATCACTGATAAACTAAGCCTTCTGTACATAATGAGTCCTTTAGAAGTCTGGATTATTTCTGATGTTTCCTCGATTAAAGGAAATTTAGTTGCAAAGAGTACTTTACATGATGATGTCTGTAGCCATTGTGTATCTTCTCATGTTTTGTCATGGTGAAGAGTTGTGGACTGTTATAAAAAGCATGTGATGGAACATTCTCATCTGTGCCTACCATGAGGGAAGAGTGACAGCAATCAGAAGGGAAAGGGATACCAAAAGATCAGGCCTTGTTTTGTGGCTTGGTGTGCAGGAGCAAAAGAATTTAAGCAAGATTTTGTCCTGCAGAAAGGAGAAGTTGCTTGTGAAAGACATCTATGTTTATTTTACAGTTGCAATGTGAAACGTGGGAGATATCAACAGAGTGCAACACTGTTGAAGAACAGGGTGCTGGCCTCCTCCTTAGTTTCTGCTTCATGTTGCTATCAAGTAAAGTGTGTAATTTACTTCAGGAGATGCCAGTTGAGCTTAGCACTATTGTCTCGAACAAAAATAAATAAATTAAATGTATTGGGTTTCCTCTGGATATCATTAATGATTTATTTTTTTTTATACCTGCACAGAATGAGTTCTTAGTCTTACTCTGTAGGAATTAGAGCACACCATAACCAGTTTAATCAATAGGAAGTGATATAAAAGGTTAAAAAAAATATATTTCTATTGACATTCATTTGTGAGTTTCTTCAGTCAGAGAGCCCTTGTCCATAGTTGCCTTACAAAATAATTAGTAATTGTGGATCTAGGACAATTATTTGTCCATAATTATAGTTTTCAGTAACAGTATTTTAGAAGTAACTTTCTCTTTGGGGACTAGCTTTATAGATGAACCAGCAAATTGACAGTATTAAAGGAAAGGTTGTGATGTGCTGGGTCTCATGGAAAATAATTCAGTGATTGTAGTTATTTTTAATAGCTTGTCTACAAGAGTGGAAGAACTTATAAATTCGGGCTTTGAAACCAATATCATCAGTTGGTCAACCTGGCCTAGTTTTTCTCACACAAATGATGTGGGTAAGGTATTTAGGAAGTGGAAAGTAAAATTTTATTTATTTACTTGAACTTGGGATGAGTTACTGTCCCCGAACTCTCAGTAAAACATCTTTATACAATCTAGAACACATTTTCTTTTTTAATTGTTCCTAAAGAAAATAGAAATTTCCCTGAATAATGTGTGTAGCAGTTAAACCCTGAGGGGGTATAATCTCCTTTAGTTAGTTTGTCACAAGTTTAAAAGCTTAACAAGTATTTGGAGGCTGTTTATGTATTTCTTGTCCAAATTCTTGATACCAGGATGTCATGTAAATGTACAATCCTGACGTGATTTTGCTGCCCTAAAATGGTTATTTAAAAAACACATAAACCAAAGAAAAGCACACTTGCTAACTCATTTATCAGTTCAGTGTTGCTAATTGCACTTCTAATTTCTGGGACTAAAAACTTTTTATTTTTAGATTGTTTGCTATTTACTGTAATAAAGTATGAATAAAATAGTCTCTAGATCATAGAATCATAAAATGGTAGGGGTTCTCGTCTGTTAACAATTTAATTTTCAGGAATGGATCTTTTATATATGCTGGCAGAAATCTTTAGTTAATGCAAATGCCACGTATTATTTATTTATTTAGAGTTTCAACCATAGTTTTGACTACTTAGTTTGAAATTGTGGTGTTTGTTCTTCTCCTCCACTTGTGGTTTGTTTTGTTTTGATGTATTTTGGGTTTGTTTTTTTTTTTTCTTCCTCCTCTGTATGCTCAGTGGCTTGTCTAGTACTCAGTAGTAATAGTAATTAGTAGTCAATTCTCTAGTCCTTTGAGTAGGAAGAATCCCAACAGAGATATAATGCAGATTTCACAAAAGTCTGTTTCACTGTGTGCATCTAACTCTGAGATTTCTACTATGAAACAGTGCCCTTGGTATTTGTCTTGTAGGACATTATAAAGGATTTCATACAGTGGTAGTTTAATCAGGAAACATGGGGGATTGACATGGATAATAGCAACTGGAACCTTTTTTTCTTTGTTTTCAAAACAAGAAAATGTTTTGAAACATTTGGTTTTTTTCCTTTTTGCGTAAAGGAAAAGCAACCAGTTAAATTTGTTTGGTTTATGTCTCCAAGTGGACACTTCTGATGCTTAAACTGGTTCAAGTTTGGAAATTATCTGCAATCAATACTGAATACTGTTGAAGTACACGTGGATTTTCATTGTCATGGTTTAATCCCAGCCAGCAGCTAAGCCCCACACAACTGCTTGTGCACTGTCCCTTCAACAGGATGGGGGAGAGAGCTGTTATGGTAAAAGTGAGGAAACTCCTAGTTTGGGATAAAGACAGTTTAATATGTCAAACAAAAGCCATACACACAAGCAAAGCAAAACTAGAGATTAAATCACTACTTCCCATTAGCATGCAGGTGTTCAGCCATCTCTAGGAGAGCAGGGATCCATCAGGTTACTTGAGCAGAGAAAATACTGCAGCTCTGAACATCCCCCCCACCTCCTCCTTCTTCCCCCAGCTTTATATGTTGAGCATGACATCATATGGTATGGGATATCCCTTTGGGTAGTTGCAGTCAGTTGTCCTGCCTGTGTCCCCTACCAGCTTCTCCTGTATCCCCAACCTACTTTGTAAGCATCAGAAATAACAAACATCTCTGGGTTATCAACACTGCTCAGCACAAATCCCAAGCACAGCCCTGTACTAGCTACTATGAAGAAAATTAATTTGATCCCAGGCAAACCCAGCACACTGATGCAGTTACATATTTGTATGTTTGTGGTTCTGTATGGTGAAGCTAAATTCAAACAAATGATAGCAATGGCAAATAGCAGCAGCTCTAGCAGCCCAGAAAAAAACTGTGGATGATATTAAATCTGTAGGCTTTGCCACTCTGTCTTCTGAAAGCAAAGTAAGTGGTATCTTGTAAATCTGGTACACAGAGGCTATGGCTGAGACATAAGAGTTATGAACCAGTGCATCCCAAGAGTCAAGTCTGCTGCTTTTTTTTCCTTTGGAATCTTTTGCCTCTGTAATTGTGGATTTTCTCATGTTTCTTGCATGAGTGGTTGCATTCATCAACTGAATGGGAGGTAATACTAGGATAAGGTCAGAAGGAGGATTTTAAGAAGGGAGAAAGGGGAAAAAAAAAGACATTTAAAAAGGGAAATAAAAGAATTAATACACACACACACACAAATTATATTGAGTTAGATGAAAACAGTCAAATATGTGATTACAGACAGGAATAATGGAAGCATGGAAAAGGAAATGTAACTAACAGTTATTTAAATTTTACTATTTTTCCCAAGTTAGTCTTCAATGAAAAATATTTTCTAATGTTTAAGAGAATTTAAAGTAGTAGATTCAATGAAAAGGTTTTAGGATCAGAAGTGTTAGTCTTTGAAACTCTTTTGTACAGTCAGGTTGCTGCTTGCTTGTAATCATAGGAATTTTTTACTCAAGATTTTTACTTTGGTCATTTCTTTGTCTTTTGATAATTTAGTCATTATTTAGAGTGAAAGTTTTTGATCATATTCAAAATATACAGAAATGAGACTAATCTGTGCTATAGTCATTATCTACATACCATCTGGTTACCTTCTGTCTCTCCTATTATTGCTAATGGAAACACAAAAGCACCTGCTGAGGGAATTTTTAATTTTTAAGATGATCATCCTATACAGGTCAGCTGAAGTACATTCTGGATGTATCCAGATCTCTCCATTAATTATAAAGGACTGCAATGACTCTTTCACTCTAAA
>VYZU01013215.1:932-17912 GCA_013401355.1 Ceyx cyanopectus
TGTTAGGTATATGAGCTGTTTTGGAATGATGGTAATGTGTGTTGCTAAAAGATATTCTGGCTATTAGATGTCCTGACAGTGATTGCAAATATTTTTTTATTTGTTGTTGTTGTTCTTAATTACCATATGAATACTTCCAGACAAGGGAAAACTGCAGATAATACCTCAAGATTATCTGTATTCTAAGGTCCCCTCTTAGCTGTGTCTGTAACTGCCCTTGATTTCAGTTGCCTAACATTTCTTTGCCAAAAGCCACGTGGCTGGAGAAAAGGAAGATATCTTTTAAATGCCATAATCTGTAGAGGGATTTCCTCAATAAAATTGTGCTACTTTATCAGATTGTATTTTTATTCAGTAGTTTTTTTCTAGCCCACCAAAACTTAACTTGATTACTGGGTTACTCCAGGAAGACTTAGATGGTTTAGGAGATGATATTGTTATGAGGTAGTATCCTTCCTTCTTACTGAGGCCCTCATTTCTTGGAAATGAAAAAGTTCATCCCTCAGGTTCCATAAGAAGCTGGGCTTTGGGAGTGAAATCTGAAAGCCCAGGATGAGGTCAAGTGTCAAGTCTCTGAATGTGAAAATACTTCTGATCCATGCCACTACCCATGAATTAGCCACATGTTGTTAATCTTTTTCACTGTCCTTCCAAGAGCTGCTGTGATGGCCTTGTGCACAGCAAGAATACAGGCAGATGGCTGTTCAGAGGTGCCTGCTCTGTGGTTTCTTCCTAAGAGCAAGTTCAGAATGAATGTTTATAAAGAGCTGTGGGATTCTTGGCAGTAGAAATTATAGTGTAAGCAGAACAGGTTTTTATGATGTTGTTATTTTTTACTAATTTATAATTTATAATAGTTCCCTAGTTTGAATGTGCTGGGTGACAAGAATTAACACCTTTTCATTTACTAATGAAAGCACTGGATCTCAGCAGATAGCATGCAAGAAGATAAAGAGGTGACAGCACATTGCCAAATAATACCATTGTGCAGTGCTGATTTATCTGTCCAGTCACATGAAAGAATTCCACTTGCCTGAGAGCCAGAAGAGTGTGCTTTAGTGCAGATGGTACTTCATGTGATGAGAATTCACTTCCTTTCCTTAAACTAGTGTATTTTAACAGTTTGTAACATAACACAGCCCTCTCCCTCCCTTCCATGCCCTTTTCTTTCCACTCCATCACATCAGGTCTATGTCTACCACATAGTGCACTGTTATTACTTGGAAGACAACCACACAGCTTCTGGCTCAAGGAGGGCCCAGTGACCTCATGAGATCTCTTCCAGGCCTATCCTGTGGGTGGAAGCCATACATTAAAACCATGGCAAAGAGTTTGTGATTGGTAACAGGCCTTTCTTCATCCTGTGACAATAACAATCTGTGAACTGTCACACTATGTGACTTAACACTTTTCTACTTACACATGTATAAAATCTTTCTACTTGGTGCTACTGAGTGAAGCATCATTCAAATGAGAAGACTAATATGTTCTTTTAACATAAAGTTCATTATTTAATATATAATTAAATGATTTAACAGAAGGTTCTATTGTTTTTTTCAGCTTTACCAGGAGGTAAAACTTAGAAGGGAGAGCAATATGAACGTCCATGATAATAGAGCCATTCAGAGCAAGATGCTGCAGCTATCCATGCATTCCCCTGCTTCAGAAGAGAGTGACCCAGTCGAGCTGAACTATCAACACAATGTGGCAAATGACAGGATTGAAAAAGGGAGTTTGCTCAATAAAACAGGACACGAATGTAAAGAAAACAGAACCAAGAGCAGAAACAATACTCTGTTAATGGACAATCTTGCCTTTGAGAACTGTGAGGAACCTGAAGACAGCCTCAGCATCAAAACCTCCAAGAAAAATGCCAAGAATTATATTGGTGATCTCAATGTAGTAAGTAAAATATAAAAGCTTGTTTCAGTTACAAGGATGAGGGAAATACTATGAGTTTTGTCCTGCTAGCTTAACCTTAAGAACTGATCTCCCTGGTCTTAGCTTTCCAGCAAGGCACTGCCTTTATTTCCTCCTTGGTTTGCTATTATGAGTGTCTTCTCACTATTTAAATCTTTTAACAGCATGCTCTTTACCTTCATTCACAACCTGGGTGCATGTTTGTACCTTTACTTGTGCTACTTTCCTCTGCCCCGACTCTTAAGTGCAATCACCACAAGTTCCAAAATAATCCTGGAGGTACCATTTAAAAGGCTTATGTTAAAGAACTGTTTTTATATTTATAAAGGCTCTTAAAGAACTTGCCAGAGTCAGTGAAGAATTATGCAGCTATCAAGAAGAAATTCGAAAGAAGTCCAACCACAGAAGGTAAAAACATATTTGAACTCTTTATATTACAGGAAGAAAATTAATAATGAGGCTGTGCTCCTGTTCACTTTGAAGAGAGGTTTGCTGTTGAATTTGTTAGGAATTAGGCAGTTTCTATCCTTCTAGTCTTTCAGTGCTCAGCATAAAACATTGAGTTTATAAATATTGAAGTATGATACAGGGACACATTTTATTAACAAAATGGAGTTTATTTACAGAAACTGCCAAATGATATTAGTATTTATATGAGATAAAACTGTACTTTTTTCTCATGGCTTGGGAAAGTAGACAGGTGTTTCTGTCTGCCTTGTTCCCATTTCCATGCAGTTCTATACAACACTGTGTGGGTTTGTTAGGCTGAAGTGTTTATTAAATTAAGCCCAGATCTAGCCTTAAGTGTGGGGCATGTGCCAGGGACTGATGAGCCAAGAGGGCAAAGAAGGCAAAAGAGGGAATCACAGAATATTAGGGGTTGGAAGGAGAACAACCATACATTTGTATGAATGGAAAGATGGTAGCCAGACCCTGAAAATTATGGCAAATGCACATTCATCATCTCTTAAAAATTCAGAGTTCATGGTGTCCTTCAGCAAGCTAAATGCCAGTCTTCCTCTTGAGTTGTGCAGAAATTCTCAGAAGGTTAAGACTGAAACTTTGCCACAGTGCACACCATAAAATTGAGAAAGGCTGTATCTCAGCTATGCTGAGACCCCATGGAAGTCTGCATTATGGCAAGCTCTTCTTAGATGTTCCCTAAGAATCAAGGGACTTACTACACTCCTCCATGCAATCAGTTGGATGGCTGACACTAATTTATTATGGTACCTGGGTTAGTGTTTGTATCTTTAAAGTAAATAGATTCATAGCTGATGCACAGTTTTCAAATCCTGTCTAAGAAATGTAGTTTTAAAAACAGTTTTTAAAAGACACATTTATACTGTCACATGTAATGTTAGGAAACCTACACAAGTGATGCCCTACATCCTAAAGTTTTCTTCATTCAGTTCATAGTCTTACTCTAGGATAAGTAAGAGAACAAGCAATCATGAACAGAAAATAATTTTAGTGAGAAGTGAAAGAAGGTGAGCTTTCTTCAAATTCTTCAGGTATATTTCAAACATGGTAGGTGTATCAAATGCAGCAAAACTGATCTCAAATCTTTTTAAGCAGTTAGTGTTAAAACACCTGCTCATGGTGAAAATGAATCCATTCTAAGATCTCCTGGCATAATACCCTTATTGCTCATCCCTAAAGCACCTCTCCTTTTATTTGCAGAATGAAGTCACTTCCTTTCCTAGGGGAATTTGAGGAAACTCACAATACAGTTATTCTGCCTGAGATGAACCATATGTCCAGCAATGAATCACAGACTTCAGTTGTTTTTGAAACAGAGGAACGTAATAATAGGAAGAATTTGATGAGCTCCACCAAGGCTTTGAAGGACATGTCTTATGGTGGTCATACTGGTGACAGAGGAGCAGACTTCAGATCTTGGCGAAAGAAAGAAGCTCCACCAGTTCCTCCACGGAGTACTTCTCGGCATCTAACAAGCTCACTTTCTGCAATTGTACAGCTTTCTGAAACAGCAGTAAGAGATCCAGGCATCAAAAGCAATTGCAAGGCTCAGGACTACAGGAGTGGAAGGAAAGTGATGAATCCTTCACCTATAAACCAGAATGAAACTGCAGCAGCCTGTACAAATGAAGGGCAGGCTGTGAAAATTCCTGTGATGGTAACTGCTGCAATACCTGTAACCAAAAATGAGTGCAATGTACCAACAAGTTTCTGCCACAACACATGGGCATATGATGTGGGCAAACTTGCAAAAGACAACAGAAGTGAACCTTCCCCACTCTTGGCCCAAAAGAGTTGTTCAGATGGAAATATGGCCCAAAGCAACAAGATGCACCAGAAACAATGTCCCAGGTCTCACATCAGCCCTTATTACAGTAATGACTTTTATGCCCCTGCTGCCCTGAACAATAATCTTTTGGAAGATTCTAGATATACTTTGGGAAAAACCCAAAGAAATGAAACTTTAGCAGCAAAGATTGATGAGTTCAACCGGACTGTATTTCACACAGATAAACGTAACAATGCTTTGCAAGAAAAGCAGGTGCCTCAAACAGCCTCAGAAGATCATAAACCCTTTGTCCCATTGTGTGACTCCATTACTAGCAGGACAGAAACTGCAAATACACCTTGTGTTTCAAATCCCAAATTCTCGGCAGCAAAGGAGTCAGAAACTAGCAACCCCAGCAAAGCTGTCAGAATGGCAGGGCAACAAAAGCAAATGAATGGACTTCCAAATACTAGTGGTTACAGGCACATGCTTCATGAGCATGACTGGAGACCAAGTAATCTATCTGGTCGTCCGCGTTCAGCTGACTCAAGGTCAAACTATGGTGTTGTTGAAAAGCTTTTGAAAAACTATGAAAAATCAACAGTGATTTCTCCATGTAATGTGAAATGCTGCAAAGATAAGAGGACACAGGCAAATTCTGAATTCACTGATGGGAGTTGTGAGACATTGAGTCAGTATTTAGAAATGCTCCAGATTGAGCAAGGAAAGGAAGACTTTCCAAGGAATTCAGCCAGGCATAGTGGGCAGCAACTCAAGCAAGGAAAAGAGACACAGAAGTTACCAGAGGTAAGGTTCATAAGAATGGCAAGAACAAAATAACTCAATTTCATACCAAGCTTCAGATTCTAAAATGAGACGGGTTAACATGATATTGTAAGTAATTGTGTAAAAATAGACACTTCAGGCCAGGATCTGGATGAATTGGGAATCTTTCCTGTGAAGATGATAGACTTGTGGAAGAGTAGAAGCATGTAAATAAGAATGACCAGAGAAGATGTGACAGATTCTGGTCTCTGCTGCTGTTGTGTAAAGCTAGGTTTTAACTGCAGTGCAGCTATTCAAGAAACTGCAATCAGATCTTAGCTCCCTCCCTCCTTCACTCAGCTGATGAGTTATTTCATAAGTCTTCCCAAAAGGCTTGGCATGCTTGGCCATGTCAAAATTCTAGAAGGGTTAGATAACATTCTTAACAGCATGCAGGGTGATGCTTGCTTCTAGATTTCTTTGAAGCTGTCTATGAAAAGGGTATTGTAGCTCTGTAAAGTTTCCAGTAATAAAGTGATCTCCTGTTACTCATGTCTCAGTTTGAGGCTTCTCCTCTGTATTCAAGTACAGGCTTACAGAAACAGAAAAGTATGACACGAGTAACTAATTTCTATTTGGCTGAATTTTATTTGCAGAAGTTTAGAAATATTACCCTTGCCAACATTCTTTCCTATTGAAAAGAAAAAACATGTTGTTTTGAAAATATACTTCAAGCTGCAGGTTCTGTAAAAAGACACAATGAAGGAAAAATAAATTTTCCTGAAGAGCTCCTTTGTCAGTGAACACAAAGAGATACACCCCTTATCATCTCAGAAAAGAGAGGACAAATGTGTTTGGATCTGAGAAACTTAAATGGCTTCAGACTGTCAGCTGTCATGCTTTAAACAGTCACAAAGTCACAGACTTCAGTGGAACTATGTGCATTTAAACAGCTGAGAATCTGACCATGCAGATTTTATTCTGCATGTCTTTCTAACAGCCTTGCAGTGATGCAACATCCTACTTAGCAGACACTTCTTTAAACTATAGCACAGAAAGAAAAACACATGAAGCTTCTGATTTATTTTGCATCCAATAAAGATATATAGAGAAGAAATAATTACTAGATAATGACTGAGTTTAAATTGATATAAACAACTTTAGTAAGCAAACTGGATATTTTTTTTTTTCTCCATAGGCTCATAAGTTGCATTGTCATTTCTATCTGTACAAACTAAGTGTAGCATATTGCTGATTAGGGGGTACCACTTTAGGTCCAGCAGCATTCACATCACAAAAATGTAAAGAGCTACATGTGGCATGAGACATTTGGTTTCTTTTCATCATTTCCAATTACATCTGTAGCTAAAATCAAAATGTGTTGATTTTCCTGCGTATATAAGGCTCTGCAAGTAGACATGACACTGCATTAATACAGAACCATGCTGAGTTAGTTACCAGGTGTAAAGAGTTTCCCATTGTACTAATAGAAACAGAGTTCTTAGTGAGATGTGACTGCTGAAATAGGATCTATCAAAAAATACCTAGAAAGTATGTAGATCATACTCCAGTAATGTAAGATGGTATGTGAGCTCTACGTTTAGAACAGTATACTGTTCCCTGACCAAAAAAAAACAATCAAAAAAAGATTAAATGAGAAGTAAATGTCAGTTTTAGCTTGCATTAGCATTGTATACCTTTCCTTGTGTCTGACACTTGTCTTTGTATATTTTAAACCTCAACCAATGGAAGAATCCCTATACATAGAAATAGCAGTTCTTTGGCATTCTGCACATTGCTGTGAGCCTTTTAATAGTGTCAGACCACCTGTTCTGAGGTTGCCCCAAATGTCTTCCTACATTCCTGCTGCATTCTGCAAAAGCCATAACTTGTTAAAGCGAGGAATTGCCTTTGTGTTCTAGATATGTGTGCCAGCTAAATGTTCAAGTGGGAAGGGTTTCTCCCGGCCTGCTCGGCCAGCAAACCGACGCTTACCTTCCAGATGGGCATCCAGATCACCCTCAGCACCGCCTGCCGTGAGAAGAACAGCATACAACTGCTCTGTCTCCTTTCGGTCAGAGACCTCAGTAGTCTGAACCCAGAGCTGGGTTGGATGGTGGTGTGAAAGCTCTGCACCTCATTATAACTGTGTTCAGTGTGTGTTATAGCAACCAGTTCTACAGTGGGGTCTCTTGTCCAAGAACGACCCGCGCCACATGCCGGACAAAGCGTTTTGAATCTTAGGTCATCATCACCATGGTCTTCAGTGTTTTTATTGAGATGAAATAACTATACCCCCAGTTTTCACTGTTTTTTGTTTTGTTTGTTTGATTTATTTTTTTTTGGTAATAGATCACAAGGAATTTCTTTTCAATGGCATCTTCCTGAATTTGCCAATCAATTTTGAGTTGAAACAATGTATAGTGCTGTATATTCTGACTCTTCTGCAAACAGCAGAACGTAAAGCTGTATGCATGACCTTGTGTTTGTAGGTGCATGTGTTGGACTAGGAAGTATACAGGTTTGTATTTAGAAGAGACAAACTGTGCTAGTGTTGACATTGACATTGCAACCTATATGCCTACATATATATATATACTTTGTGTTTATTTTAAAAATTTGAAATATACAGTCCTGATGACATTTATATTTTGTATATCTTTTACATAGGTTCACAGGTGTAGTATTTAATGTACAAAAACTAAATATGCATTTTCGTGACTGATTGCAGCGATAATGCCTTGCACAATATGTAACTGAAGCAGACTAGCTCGACTGATTGGTCAGTCATGCTTCATGGCATCCTCGTTCAGTTTCCTAACCCTTACGATGCTAGGTCAAAATACCCAAACTTATTTTTTCTGAACTAAAATATTCTATGATTTGTAATACATTAGCCTTTTTTTTCAGCACCAGAGACATTCCTGAGATGTTCCAATCCCTCTAAAAAGCTTAAATGTGCCATTATATATAGAGAATACTGTAAACACTCGGGTGGTTTCTACTAGTGTAACATACAATTTATGAAGGGAAGAAAAGGGTTGTATATATGCTCAATTCTGTAAAACTTATTTTTCCTTCTAGCATTATTGTTTGAGGTTTGCCACAATCAGATAACAGTGGACTTGTTTACTTTCACTCAAGGCAGGAGAACAAGGACCGTTGTTCCCAGTGCTGCTGCCACACTCCTTTTTTACTCTTCTCCTAGATAAGAGTGCCTCAGCCACTTGCTAATTTACTGCTCCCGGACTGACTCGTGGCAGTCACTTAAAAAGTTTACTTGCACTGTGGCAAAAAAGCTGCATCTAGTATGGAAATATTGCACAGAGGTATGTTCTCAGTGGTGCCCGAAATCCTAGACACATGGCATTGGAAGTGTGTTGTTGCCATCACTCGACTTGGTATTATGGGCCATCTTAATGACATGCACAGAGTCTGGCTTGTTCCTTCCCACAGGGTGAAAGAAATGTGGATGCTACCTAGACTCTTGCTGAACTTTCAGACAGACAGTGTCCTTCATCCTACAATTTTTGCACCCTTCTCTAGGCTGTTACTGGCTGCACAGTGCGGTAATGATGATAAATGTTCTCTTTAAACAGCATGTCTAGGTTAAAAGGAGTAAAGAGGCACTTCTTCAACATCAGCCTGACTTGTCTTGCAACTTTTCTTCTTCTCCTGGAGAAACATAGTGTGTTCAAAGAAATTTCAGAAATCATCCCAAGATCCATTAGTGTGCACATCTTCTTATGTGAATGTAAAAATTATTTCAGAGAGAGTGTAGGCTTTTGTCCTAGTGAATTGTATATGTGTCAATATAGGGAAAATTAATTGTGTTTAATTTGATAGTGATCTATTGTCCTAGTCCAGTCATGTTGAGAATCCACAACTTTTTCCTTCCTTTTAAGGCCTTATTCTTCTTTCCTCTGCACAACTTTCATTTGCAGAAAGAGAGAACAGGAGGCCATGTGTTCTGAGCAATATAGCCTGTATGGTAGTATTAGTGATGGTTCAGGCATGTCAGTGTTGGAGCAAGCAGGCATTAGGGCCATAAATTCCACCCTATCATGTCATTGTGGTTTCCTGCATGGCAAATAATATGCTCAGAGTAATTTGACCAATCTAGACTTCTAGTCGTTTCTAGATGTGAGTGGTGGGAAAATCCCACAATAATATATAAAGGCATCAAACAGATGAACAATGTATCAAAATGTACTCAGAAATTATAGCAAAGTTATTACTGGAAAAGACAGAAGGATGGAAAATATTGAAGAAAATTTATAGTTTTGACAGAGAAGAAATTCTGTGTGCTCGAGTGAAATATCAAGAGTACTATAAATTTTCCTGTTTGCCCTAAATTAGAGATTGCACTCCATTAATTTCATTAGAACTAGAAAAATCAGAGATGATTCATAGTGAATTTGGAACATGGCTTAAGATTCTAGCTAACTGTGGAAATTAGCAAACCAAAAATGCCTTGCAAATTGACCTTTAAAATGCCTAAGCAATTCAGTAGCTTTAAATGCCTAAGGCCAAGGAAGGGGTAATATGAGAGAATTGTAAAAAAATATGGTTCTTCATTTCAGTCAATGTTGACTGCAATAAAACTTATTTAAACTACCTTCATGGTAAAGGTAAGCAGTTTTGTTCTGAAAAATGGTGGTGCACTTTTGTTTGAAGTATGTAACTATGAAAGCATTTCCCTTGATTAGTCAGTGAAAGTGTTTCATTAGTTTCCTTCAGTTTCTTTGGTTGCCTTTGACATAGATCACATTGTTGAATAACAGAGAAAGGATCAAATATCTACAACATTCCCTAATGTATGTAAGTTTAATGAACAGAAGGTTTTTGAAATAAACTAATAGGTCAAGGACAAGTCCATTTTGTGAAAATTTTCTGTGTCCATCTAATTGCAGACATTGGATCTGATGCCCAAGTGTATCAAAACTGGTGATTTTGGTTTGCAGGTGCCTAGTTGGACGTACCAGTTTGGGAAAATTGCCACTGACACTGTGGCTGACTGCAGTGGTAATGGGGCCAAGGCACTGTGGTGAATTTTTTAGTTCCCAGAACTGTGATTACTGAACCACAGTAATGGCTTTACTGCACTTATTTGCTACAGGGGGAAGACTCTGTCGGACTTTCAGCTTTCCCCAGGTTATTTCTGAGCAAGAGACTCTTTCCACACACATGCACATACACACACACACACACACACACATACTCACAGAACTACAGATGATCTAAGTATAACTTGTCTTTTCTATTAATCCTATGGAAATGGTGAGTTTTGTAAGCCTGTTTCTAAAATATTTTTTTAATATTATTACTTCATATTGTTTCTAAAGTCTTAATGCAGATATAGGTTCTACTTACAATTCTCTGAACAAGTCTAAGACTCTCTTTAATGCATGTTTATGGGATTTAGTTCTGCAATAAATGCTAAAACTTCCTGCACACATAGGAAGTTTGAAATGGGCACTAGGAATCAACTGGTACTTAGTTGACAGAAAGCATCATTCTGCCTCGTGCTGGGACATGGAGCTGTGATCTTCCTCTGAGACCCTTTTAGGAAGGAATGTGACAGGGTAGAAACACACAGAGGACTCAGACCTATCTACATACTCAGCACAGTGGGACTTAAAACTGGTCTGACTCAGAACCTCTGCTAGAGGCAGGAGTAGAGGAAAAAAAAATTAAACCCTCTGTATATCACTCCTCAAACTCCAAGTACTAAATATTTTGTCTTTCTAGTGTTAGTGATAGACTTCTGAATCTTTAAAAAACTGCTGAAGGGATTAACTTTGTTCTCCAGCAACAACACAATTATCTTTCACTATTACACATACCGTAAGCTGTTATATATAGCAGAGAATTGTCAGTCAAGCACAATTTTCTGGAGCATTCACAGCATCAAATTTTCTTCAGTTGTCTATTTAAATAATTGATTCTGTAAATAGGGATTTTGTATCCAAATGGCTTCAACAGCAAAGATTTGCAGCAACCCAGCAGGTAGCCATTTCCCTTATTTTTGTTATTTCTGGANCTTCAGTTTCTTTGGTTGCCTTTGACATAGATCACATTGTTGAATAACAGAGAAAGGATCAAATATCTACAACATTCCCTAATGTATGTAAGTTTAATGAACAGAAGGTTTTTGAAATAAACTAATAGGTCAAGGACAAGTCCATTTTGTGAAAATTTTCTGTGTCCATCTAATTGCAGACATTGGATCTGATGCCCAAGTGTATCAAAACTGGTGATTTTGGTTTGCAGGTGCCTAGTTGGACGTACCAGTTTGGGAAAATTGCCACTGACACTGTGGCTGACTGCAGTGGTAATGGGGCCAAGGCACTGTGGTGAATTTTTTAGTTCCCAGAACTGTGATTACTGAACCACAGTAATGGCTTTACTGCACTTATTTGCTACAGGGGGAAGACTCTGTCGGACTTTCAGCTTTCCCCAGGTTATTTCTGAGCAAGAGACTCTTTCCACACACATGCACATACACACACACACACACACACACATACTCACAGAACTACAGATGATCTAAGTATAACTTGTCTTTTCTATTAATCCTATGGAAATGGTGAGTTTTGTAAGCCTGTTTCTAAAATATTTTTTTAATATTATTACTTCATATTGTTTCTAAAGTCTTAATGCAGATATAGGTTCTACTTACAATTCTCTGAACAAGTCTAAGACTCTCTTTAATGCATGTTTATGGGATTTAGTTCTGCAATAAATGCTAAAACTTCCTGCACACATAGGAAGTTTGAAATGGGCACTAGGAATCAACTGGTACTTAGTTGACAGAAAGCATCATTCTGCCTCGTGCTGGGACATGGAGCTGTGATCTTCCTCTGAGACCCTTTTAGGAAGGAATGTGACAGGGTAGAAACACACAGAGGACTCAGACCTATCTACATACTCAGCACAGTGGGACTTAAAACTGGTCTGACTCAGAACCTCTGCTAGAGGCAGGAGTAGAGGAAAAAAAAATTAAACCCTCTGTATATCACTCCTCAAACTCCAAGTACTAAATATTTTGTCTTTCTAGTGTTAGTGATAGACTTCTGAATCTTTAAAAAACTGCTGAAGGGATTAACTTTGTTCTCCAGCAACAACACAATTATCTTTCACTATTACACATACCGTAAGCTGTTATATATAGCAGAGAATTGTCAGTCAAGCACAATTTTCTGGAGCATTCACAGCATCAAATTTTCTTCAGTTGTCTATTTAAATAATTGATTCTGTAAATAGGGATTTTGTATCCAAATGGCTTCAACAGCAAAGATTTGCAGCAACCCAGCAGGTAGCCATTTCCCTTATTTTTGTTATTTCTGGACCAAGCCTAAATTTCTTAGCGTGCAAGAACTTATGCAATTCTCACAGTGCTGCTATGCAAAGAACTTTGGCTTTGAGATCTGTAATATACAACTTTAGCCATTATACTGCTCTTTTTCTGTGTTGGACTAATCTGTCATGTTGCCTTTGGTCGTGTACATGCTCTTTAAACTGGAAGTCAGAATGCATTTGCTCTAAATGGATCAAATCAAAGCCCCTTGTTTCCTTTGGCCTTTCCATCCCTCCTTGATTCCCAGTAGATATGTATTTTTATATGGCTTATTGCCATTTGCCTATATGCATATGCCATACCATAGGACTTTCTATCTGTACCAGAGTAAATTCTTTTTTTATAGCCTAGTCTAAGTTATTATAATTGCCATTCATAAATATATTAGATCTTGATCTATTATTTTGCATCACTGAAAGTGCAATTTCTTCATCAACTGTTGGCGTCATGCTTTATACAAAACTTGTGCTCTTGTTTTTTGAAATTACTATTAATCTGCTTTTGAGGTTGGCTTCCACCCCTTTCCCTCATGCCTCTTCTGTTTTGCAAAGTACTTGCGTCTGCAGAGGTGTGTTTCTGATGTATACAGTTGATCTGCTTGCTGTGGCTGTGGGAGCTCATACCTAAGGGTGCCTTGCTAACTATGTTACTCTGAAAAGAATTGTATTACAATTTTCATGGGGTAAAAGAGGTCAAACTCTCAATATAATCAAAGTGAAAGTGTGCAAATAAAAATCAGAAAGAAAACAGAAGAATCAAAGAGAAGGATGCAACTCTTGTAGTAAATGTGGTCAGTTCTTTGCTTCTAATGTAAGATCCCTCTGTGCTGCCTGCTTCATGCCACCTTAAACTAGCCATAATGTACTGTCTTTTTTTTTAAATCAGCATCTCTGTGTGACTGCTTGTCCTGCTCTGTGAGCCCATAATAGCAAGAGGTACTGAAAGGTTGATGTCAAATTAACACTTGTCCTTCCTCTTTCCATATTTGACAGTATGGTGGTTATTGAAGAATGCTTAAGTTTCAGTTGTTAATCCTCTCGGTGGCAGCTGTTGGTTTTACCAGGAGGTGCATGATGGTTCTCACAGCATGAATATCATGGAATGCAAAACATACCTTGTCTTCCACCCACACTGGATTCCCAGTACTGCACAAGGACATGGTTTGTCACACTGTTGAAATGGGGAGATTTCCTGGAAGATAAAAGTGAACCAATCCTGTGCTTGAGCACAACCACCAACCTCAACTCCACTGGTCATACTAGGCAGCATGACTGGAGTACAATCAACTTAAGTCCTCTATACAGGATGTTTTTTACCACAATAGGACAGAATTACAGTGTTAGGCTCTTCTGCAGAGGGATATCCTTCTCTAGAAACAGCTGGGGAACAAAAGAGAAGTAGAACCTGTCCTAGAATGGAGCATGTCCTGATTTTGTATTAGATCTTTTTCATGTAGTGTTAAATCCTTTACTACTTTTGAGGGAAAAGAAAAATGAAGGGGGGAGGAAAAAAAAAAAAAGCAAATATTTTAACCTACAGTCACTAAAATATAGAGCAAAGTCCCAGCTCTGCCCTGGAGCAGTGCAGCTGTCCTCCTAGGGAAGGGGTGTAACACAAGGCTCCAGATGAAAGATCCCAAATGACTTCCACCCCAAGGGATGCAGCCTGAGCATCCACACACAGCCAGCCCCCTGGGAGGGTGCATGCCCTGCAGGCAAAGTAAGTGGGACTCTTGTTGAGCTGATGAGAAGACAAGTCCCAAAGCAATCTCCCATCCATCCTGGCATGGATTTGGAGATTAGAGTTTGCATCTTTATAGGGGAAAAAGTAGTTCTTGAGTACCCAGGGGAGCATGTGAAACACTCTGGTTCAGGGCTTGCCGCTTGCTGGCACTGGGAACCATCCCATCCCTATAGCCTAGGCTGAGGGGGTTAAGAGCATGCCTCTCTGGTTTGGGTAGTCAGGCTATGCTCCCAGCTTGGTGGCTGCTAATCCCCTCCAGGCACGTCCCTGTTCCATCATTGTTGTCAGCAAGAGGGAAAGGCAGGCAGAAGAAGGGTTCTGGGAGGCAGGCTGGTGCTGCCCAGCTCTCCAAGCAGCAGGTGGCACTGCCTCACCTGCTCCAAGGCTTGTTCCAGCCTCTCTCTTTATCCATCTTTTCTCCCGTGAGGCTTTCAAAATCCAGCTTCAACTTGTTCTGGACACGGGTGAGAAGCTGGGTAGAGGGCTTCAAGGCAAACACAGATGACCCCCTCTCCCCGTGCCGCCCTGCATACCAGGTCCACCTTCTCTTTACCTCTAGGGGGTGACCGACTGACTGCTCGGAGGAATGAGTCACGGATTAGGTAACAAGNAGAAATGAAGATAATAGCAAAATCTGGTGATTAAGTAGCTACTATGCTGTTTTTACAGCCTCCTAGCAGTAGTTGTTTGATATTCTGTTTTTCCTAGGATGCCATTCAGTGCCAGCCCATATGTCTTGACTAGACTGCTGTATTTCAGAGGAGGTATACATTTCAATAAGTACGTCTGGGAGAACCAGGCTGATACAATGCTGAAGACAACATCTCTTCTGATCTGCAACATTTGAGAATATCAAAGCTCACTAATTCAGTGTCTGCTTTCCTTTTATGTCTGTACACACAGGAATATGTACACATCATATATATGTATGTACACTGAACAATTTTTGTACTGCTTCCTTCTTTTTTACTGTGAATCCACTATGTGGTAACAGCAGTGGTGAGGCCTGTACACAGTTACAATCATTCTTAGCTAAACTGGAACAAACAGGCATTACACTGGACTTGGGATCCCAACCAAAATCCCAATGACAGGAAATGTTGAGACATTTTAGGGTAGGAAGTTGAACCAACTTATTTATCATTCATTTCAGTTAAAACAGTTCAAATCCTTTCTTGTGCTGTTCTGGTCAAACATTATAGGTTTGCAGCTGTCTTTACGACTTTATACTCATATATTTCCCTTCCTACAGTTTCTTGTGATTTGGAGAAAGACAACCTGTAGAAAAGGGACTTTGAATAAGATTGAAGATTTCCCAAATTCAGGATGATTGGATTCAGTTCATTCACTAGATTCACAGGAGTCAAATGTAAACTGTGTCCGACCAGAATTTATCCGAAGTGGCGAGGAACTGAGTCTTCAAATTCAGACCTTTAGTTTGGGCTAATTTCTGCTTGAACCTCCCTAAAATNTTCCCAGTACTGCACAAGGACATGGTTTGTCACACTGTTGAAATGGGGAGATTTCCTGGAAGATAAAAGTGAACCAATCCTGTGCTTGAGCACAACCACCAACCTCAACTCCACTGGTCATACTAGGCAGCATGACTGGAGTACAATCAACTTAAGTCCTCTATACAGGATGTTTTTTACCACAATAGGACAGAATTACAGTGTTAGGCTCTTCTGCAGAGGGATATCCTTCTCTAGAAACAGCTGGGGAACAAAAGAGAAGTAGAACCTGTCCTAGAATGGAGCATGTCCTGATTTTGTATTAGATCTTTTTCATGTAGTGTTAAATCCTTTACTACTTTTGAGGGAAAAGAAAAATGAAGGGGGGAGGAAAAAAAAAAAGTGAGTACAATATATCAATTAGTGTTTATTATAGTTTTGCTAGTACCTATCCAGGGACTGCTGCTTTATGCCTTTTCTCCAGGAACTGCAGTCTACACTGTTTCTGTTGAAGGGTCCAGAGTTTGATACCTTCTAGTCATGCATGTTTGTATGTGTATGGCCAAGATCTGCTGAAAAATCACACATGTAGGGGAAAGTCCATAGATCTTGCACTTTTAAAATAGATGTGAGCCCAAAATATACTGCTCTATTGCATGTGATGTTTCACAGAATCACAGAATGTTAGGGGTTGGAAGGGACCTCTGAAGATCACTGAGTCCAACCCCCCTGCCAGAGCAGGACAAAACTAGAGTAGATCTCTCAGAAATACATCCAGAAATTCTCTAGAGATTCCACATGTCCCTTTATGTGGCTATGAGATTTTGAGAGTTTAAGAAGTGTTGTCCCTGCAGAGAAGCTGACCTTCCATTTCTCCTCTCTGTACTCACTCCTTTCTTCCCTTTCCTTACATTGGGTGGGAAGATTCAGCCAGCCAAGGAGAAGAGAAATATTCTGGCCAGAATAGNACCTAAAGTATTTGAAGTAGATTATCTTGAAAGAATTTTATTTTTGTCTTTTTTTTTTTTTTATTCTGTTTCAGTGTGGAGAAGGCTTTTACCTCTTCTGTGTGTGAGTGTGTCTCCCTTTTAACTGCCTTTTGGATGAATTTCTGCAATTGTAGTTCATTTGCAGCAAAATTTCACAGTGATTTGGACAGAAAGTGAAAAATTCCTCATTCTCTATTGGAAGTTAGCCAGAAGTTGAACTAAAACGGCCAAGAAGAATTTAAATCAATTTAAAAATCTCCAGCCAAAGTGTTCTGCAGTCAGCCCACCAAGGTTTTCAGAACTAAACTGTCTCTTTAAGCTAGGCTCTGGGAAATAAACTCATTTGTTTCTGTTGTAGTGAGTGGAAAGTGGATGATTAAAGTAATTTGCAACATTCAGAAATGAAGATAATAGCAAAATCTGGTGATTAAGTAGCTACTATGCTGTTTTTACAGCCTCCTAGCAGTAGTTGTTTGATATTCTGTTTTTCCTAGGATGCCA